>JAOBYE010424420.1:10241-27858 GCA_025403585.1 Parazoanthus swiftii
TGTGCCTGTGCCTGTACCTATGCCTGAGCCTCTGTCTGTGCCTGTGCCTGTGCCTGAGCCTGCCTGTACCTGTACCTATGCCTGAGCCTGTGCCTGTACCTGTGCCTGAGCCTGTGCCTGTACCTGTGCCTGTGCCTGTGCCTGTACCTGTGCCTGAGCCTGTGCCTGTACCTGTGCCTGAGCCTGTGTCTGTGTCTGTGCCTGTACCTGTGCTTAAGGACGTACCTGTGCCTGTGCCTGTGCTTGTGCCTAAGCCTGTGCCTAAGCCTGTGCCTATGCCTGTCCCTGCGCATAAGCCTATGCCTAAGCCGTATCTGTGCCTATTCCTGTGCCTATGCCTGTCCCTGTGCCTATGCCTATGCCTAAGCCGTGTCTGTGCCTAAGCCTGTGCCTGAGCTTGGAACTGTGTTTGTGCCTAAACCTGTGCCTATGCCTAAGCTTTTCCGGTGCCTGTGTTTGCACCAATGCCAATGATTGTGCATATGCCTGTGCCTGTGCCTAAGCCTATGCCTGAGCCCGTGCCTGTTCCTTTGCCTGAGCCTGTGCCTGTGCCTGTGCCTATGCCTGTGCCTGTGCCTGTGCCTGTGCCTGTGCCTAAGCATGTGTCTAAAAAGGAGCTGTAGGAAAGACAAGCGGCAGTATTTTGAGAAGCTGCTAAAAAACGATATGAGAACTCTATACAAAACCCTGATACAAAACCACCAAAAGTATGAAGGAGAGCTATGAAAGTAATCATGATATCGTTGTAAGAGCAAAGGACGGTAAAACTATCAAAGACAAAGGGGAAAGAATTGACAGATGGAAAGAACTTTTTGAAGCAATCCTGAATAGGCCAATACCCCAAGAAAACCCTTAGATCTGTGAGAGTGAAGAAGATCTTGATATCTCCATAGAACCACCGTCCGTTGAAGAAGTGTATCAAGCCACTAAGAAAATGAAACCACATAAAACACCTGGAGGGGACAAAATAACATGCTGAAAAGCTCAAAGGTGGTGGAATGGAAATTTGTTATGTGCTGTGTCAGATATTTAGCAACATCTGGGAAAACGAAGAGGCACCCAAGGAGTGGAAAACCGGCCTTATTGTAAAACTGCCAAAACGGGGCGATCTAACTATCTGTGGCAACTGGAGGCAAGATACACTTCTATCACTTACAAGCAAGGTCGTCAGCCAGCGAATATAGAGGACATGCTTCGTTCGCAATGAGCAAGCTGGTTTCAGAAAAGGAAGATCTTGCATAGACCATATATTTGTATTGAGACAAATACTTGAACATGCGACAGAGTAGAACAGCAACCTCTATGTACTATTCATAGATTCAGAAAAGCTATTTGATTGCTTCCATCGCGAAACCCTCTGGAAGATTCTTAGAGGATATGGTTTTCCAATGAAAATTGTCAAAATTATTCAAATGCTGTACAGGGACTTTCATCAAGGTAATTTATGGGAATCAACTGACAGACAACTTGAGGATACAAACAGGAGTTAAACAAGTTTGTATCCTCTCACCATTTCTCTTCGTTCTTGCAATGGACTGGTTCTGATGAGACAAACAAAGGACAAAATGGGGGTATTCAGTGGACACGTACCTCATCACTTGAAGACCTGGACTTTGCTGATGATATCAGTCAGTGCTATCAAGTCGTCATCGTGGCATTCAAGACAAATCAGAAACACTTGCATCACAACTCGGAATGAACATCCACGTGAAGAAAAAAAATATCATGAAAATGAACATCAGCAACTCAGAACCAGTCATCGTCAATAACCAACAGATTGAGAAAGACAAGGAGCTTACATACCTTGGAAGTAAAGTCAATACAGATGGAGATATAGTGGCAAGGATGTACAAGCAAGTCTAGCCAAGGCAAACCAGGCCTTTGGAAGCCTAAATGCAGTCTGAAAATCAAAACAACTCAGAGTGAAAACCAAAATCAAAAGTTTCAGAAGCAACGTTTTTTTAAAGTGTGCTGCTTTTCGGATCGAAATGCTGGGAGATGACGAAAGAAACTGCAAGAAACTAGACACATTCCAAACGAACTGTCTACGGCGCATCAGGAGAATTTTCTGGTCAGAGAAAATCAGATCTACTCAAAAGCTGTAACATGGAACCAATTTCCAGATGTGTCAAGAGAAGAAGGTTAAGATGGCTGGGCCATGTTCTGAGAATGCCGAACATCAGCCTGGCAAGAGTGGCACTAAGGTGAACTCCACAGGGGAAGCGTAAGAGAGACAGGCCCAAAATAACATGGTGGAGATCTGTCGAGGCAGGACTAAAAGATCTGAGGTTGACATGGGAGACAGCTATTAAACAGGCAAAGGACCGGCAGAAAAGGAGATCCTTGACGGAGGCCTGTGTGCCACCTAGGCGCTAGAGGATGAGAGAGAGAGTGCCTGTGGCTGTGTATAAGCCTATCCCTTCCTGTGCCTGTACCTGTTCCTAATCCTATTCCGGTGCCTTTGCCTAAGCCTATCCCCTTGTCTGTGCCTGTGCCTGTACCTACGCTTTATTTACGCCGGTGCCTGTGCCTGCGCCTGTGCACATTCTTGATCTGTGCCTGTGCCATATTCGTTTTATGCCGCTCAACATAAAAAAACTGGCAAAAATTATCCACGGAAAACCCAGGTGTGGTTCGATGGGTAGAAGAGAACCCAGAGCTGAGACGGAAAAGTTGCAATTTTAATGTCCATTGATATTTTATGTTTTTAGTTTTTATTGTTTTATCGCGGATTGGCCTTCGGTTCGGCGTCAGACCTCTCTGACTGAAATTAATTACCCATTTAGCTGAATTTATTTCTCGTAGCTTTAAGAAAACGTGAAATTCACCGAATTCCTAATATGTTAAAGATAATTTCTGTGTTTTTTCGAGTCGGTATTTGTTCTTTTTACCTGTTGTTTAGCGTACGTGAGGGGTGTATCTGATAAACTGGAAGGGCGTACCCGCGGTTACCTGAATGATTTCAAACAGATAGAAAAAATTCATCGTCCCACGTCTGGCGGTCAAGTTCTTTTTTAACGCGGTCTAGTTGTCTGATCATTGCTACCTCGATTATTCAATTGTCTGAAACTTTCGTTGGCAAAATCATGTCTCCATTTTGCTCATTAGTGACGTCTGCCAAGCAGTTCAGATTGAAAACATTAAGTTCAAAGATATCAGCTGCGTATACAAGGTACTAATCATAAAGGAATATACGTTACTCTAAGTTGTTCTTGTCTCTTGCAAGTTTGGTGTATCTAAAACTAAGTTCTTTTTTAAACATGTTATGACAAATGTTGACCAAACGTAGGAACCACAAACTGAGAGGACAGTCTTATCCTGTTAAAAAGACTGCATTTTGACAACATTTCACACAGTTGTCATCGTTATTCGCATATTTGGGGCCGGGATCAGACAAGGAGTATGTTCTGGAGTTTTTTTGCGGTTACCAGGGAAAAACAGCACCTTGACGATAATCGACTGATAACAGAAAATACAAGTCAAGTTCATTTGCAGTGGAACTACCGTTGCGTGTGAAAAAACACGTTAATTAAAGACAATTGTTTTTCTGATAAAAACAACAATACTAAAAGGAACAGTAATGTTACTTACCTCACTTCAAAAACCTTTCAAAACTAAATTTTGGTCACTCACTTCTTTCAATGTAGAAACTTTGAGCGGATTTTAAAATAATCCATTTTGCACATTCTTTTCAATTTTACAGGGATCGAAAGTTCGGTTATCACGGACACCATCGATCAAAACGATCGACATGATCTGTCGATAAAGGTTTTCTTTTTAAAACCACCTTAATACATGCAAATTAAGTAATGTTGTTAATCAAAATGAACCTGTGACCTTGCCAGAAATCTCAGCCCTGCCAGCCCAAAATATGCAAATGAATAATCACAGCGATGAAAATGCCGACAGTTCGCCATTAACATAATAGATATAATTTTCTGAAATCAGTACACAGAACCTGACAGCTTATGAAAGTGACCGGTATTTTATTGGTGAAAACAGAAACACACCAGAACTTACTTCTGACAGCAACAAAAAACCAATCATGATATACGTGGGAATAACACTCGCGGCTGAGGTGATAGTTCGAGAAACTGTGGGTGTTTTTAGACCGTATTACGCCTCCAAAATTAAAAATAGATTGATTTATAATCCAATTTACCGGATTAAATTTTTGTAGAAAACATTCTGCCTGTGAAAACTAAAGGAAAAGCGCGTTTCAAAACAAAAAATGTTGTATCTCTTAATCTAATAATAGCATCGTGTTTGTCATTTGAAACTTTAAAATGGTAAAAATAACAACCCGCAGTTTAATCAAAAACAGTAAAATATTTATAGCAGCCATTAACTCAACCGACTTCTCACCAACCATACTTTCAAGTGTTGACTAAAATTTTATACAGCTAATTTAGGAGATGTTAAAATGAATTTCCAGCCTCTTGTCAGGCTCCATTAAACTCAATCGAATAATTGACATTTTTAGCTTTTGCAAAGGTTTTGTCGTCAGGAAGCAAAGAAACTAATTAACTGAGTTTTAGCTGGCGAAGAAGGTATGTTTACTGGAAATATAAAGTTTAGTTTTTGTCATCATAATTTATGATTTATCTTATGAAAAACTGCATTGTTGAATTTCAAAAAGAGATATTGCATGGAGGCGTGGGCGAGTTTTTCAAAATTGTGTTCAAGTATGTTGCTCAAACAGTATCCGGTGACTGTACTTTTGCCGCGAGCGGAAGGTGTTGCAAATGCCCCTCAGCTATAAAACGAAAGACCGTTCTCAGCTGTAAAGTGCTATCAATGTTTACCCCAAAAAGGGGGAGGGGGATGAGCGAGCAGTGGGAGGGGGAAGCGGGCAGAGATGGGGATTTAGATATTCAAGTTCTAATTTCTGGGGATGCAAATTGTTGTCAAATACTATCAAGTACCCCCCGCCTAAAGGGGCAGGTCATTCAAGTACGAAAACGTGAACATTTCTGACAGAGTTTTCCCAAAACAAGATATTCGGATACTTATTGAAGAGCTTTGGACAATACAATGTGTTGAGACATATCATTAAGACAGTGACAAATCAGAGTTTGTTTTTTTGACCTCGGAATTATATGCAACAAGTATTTTACCGTTTGAAAACCATACCGGTATTTATACAATCAAACCGTAAAATCATTGTCAAAAATACATTAAAGACATTTTATTAGCATAGTGTAACAAAAATAAAAAAAGTCACATTATGTTGTTGAAAACTGTGCAAACAACAATTTTGAAACACCAAGAATTTTGAAATAGCAAAATCAGTACGATCACAAACACCTAAAAGCTTTAACGCTCCGCAGATAAGATTAATACGAACTTGAACGCTAAGCAGAAAAACAACTGGACGTTGCTAAAACCGGGGACGGGGAATGGGGAAAGGGGAGCGTTCAATATTAGTCGGTAAAAGGTCAATATTACAGCAACAATATCTGCCGACTGTGCTTGACGTTCTTAATTGTTCAAATTCCCCAGCCTTCAAAGAATTTATAGTTTCTCACAGATCCATACTCAAATTGTGCGTTCCTCGACTGGGGTTGACCGTTCCCCGTTCCGCGTTCCTGGTTTTAGTAATGTCCTCCCGTGAGCTGTTCTTTGCTGTTTTGTAAAAAAGCTTAAAGAATTGGCTACGAGAAATAAAGATTTTGGGCATCACAAGACGTTTGTCCTTGACCCCACAGTGTTTTGCAGTAGATTTCCACACAAAGGCTAACTAATAAACAACGTGTAAACCAAACATTCAAAAACTGTAATTTGCTTAAATTTGTGAAAAGCCAGATCAATATACAAGAAAAACGTCTTTCCAAACCAAAGTACTGGTAAATGTCCAGCTTTATAAACGATCCCCACTGGCGTGGAAGGTGGCATGAAGATCCAAGCTTACTAAATGCTAAACTACTACAAAAACATATTTGAAGACAGTTCGGAAAATAGAACAGACTGCCGGCGTTTGTAAAAAGAAAGAAACTGTTCGACTGATGAGTGCATGTATAAAAAAATCTTCTAGTTTTGCTATGTACATCTTTAATAATAATTTCTGCCCATTCAAACTGTCTTACCGTGGGAAAGAGCTTCCACATTAAATGTTTAACACTTGGGAAGGAAAGTTTGATCAAATGCCCATATCTGCATCCTCCCCACGGGTAAACATTAATAGGCATCAGTTGGTTATGTAAGTTTCTGTTTTGTTCAATGTTTACATAAAGTTAAACGATATGAAAACACTATGAGCTAATTTGCCAGCGGATACTGCTTGGAAAGCTTCCTCGTGGCTCAAACCACACTTTGGGAAATTCTACACTCTAAGAAATGAATGATTGAAATATCCATTCTCAACCCTTAAACGGTCAAGGATGGGCGGCAAATCCCCTCCCCCTCGATTTTATGAAAAGCTTTTAGGATTTTCCCAATTTCTTTTAAGTAGCCGCTACTTATTAGTTAACACGTTTTATGAAGTGGTTTCTGACATGCCCACCCTTTTTAAAGATTTTAAAAAAATTGAAACAGTAGAATTATTCGATTTTAGAATTTCATCAAAAAGTATGTTATCTTGTATTTTAATGCAATGTTAAACACAAATTATCATTCTAAATGATATTATTGCAAAATAAACTGTTTATATTGAGGTAAATATGATTGTTTGTGTTTCTTTTTCTTTTTCCAAGCGAGTATTGGTTAATAAGTAACAAATATATTTCGCAACAATACGTTGCCTCTTCAGTGTTCCCGGTAGTGCTTTGCGAAGCGAGAATATGTAATTCAATACGAGGTAAATATACTTACTACATGTTTCTAGGGATGAACATTTAAACCGCCGAATTTCTCAAAAACCAGCATGGTCATTCTATCGGCTCTTGTAACCATTGAAACGGACTAATTAACACGTGACCATAATTATTTGAAAGGGCATAAACTAATTAACAATCATAGCAAATTTGAAGCCAAACGGACGAAGGGGATGCCGGCTCCTCTTATCTGCCATTCCGCCCCCACATCCCTGTTTTTTGTTTATTCCGATAGTGTTAATGAAACTAACCAATGCCCACACAGTAAGCAGAAGTATATGTGGATTTCTTTGGTAGATACGGTAGGCTTTATCAGTATTGTTCTGTTTTTAATGGTCGAAAGCTTTCCTTTGTCCCTGTTGTTTAAAGTTAAATTATGTTGGCCTGGATATCTTCACATTACAGCATTATCAAATGATTTCGAAATCTTAAATTGTAGCCGTTTTTCATTTTTCTCTCCACGCCCTTAGCAAAATTTTCGATCATTTCCTGGCGAAGACACTTAAAATGTGTCTTAGGTATGTTCCATTTATGAGTTTGTTTGTTGTTTTTTTTCTTACAGAAAAGTGCTTTCAAATAATCTGAAACAGGAAGCGATAAATTCTAAACGGTAAAACAGAAAAAATTGAGCTAAGACAAATTAGGTTACAATGAATAGTCTTTTGAAAATATTTTGCAAAAATAGCAGTGTACTTGGAAAACGAAGCGGCTTAGTTGCATGAAACATGTTAATTTATGCATTATACTGTTCGCATCTTAAAGACTGGTAAGAATTGGTGCTACAGTCAAAACTTGGACTTACTTCATTGAACAAAATACATGAACTGATAGTAACACGCAATATGTCATCCATCTGGTGAATTCTACGAACTTTATTAATGAAGTATAGCGGGCTCAGGAAATCGTAGACTTGGCGCGTTTTAGCGTACTTTACACAGTCAAAAACTCATTTCGTCATTTTCTAGTCGAGGCTTTAACTCGTTAGTTTTTTTGTTAAGGTGTAGAAAAGGTGAACGCATTTATCAATATAGTCTGGGTTGTACAAAAAAGGGGAACGGTGGTTTTGAAACTAAAGGTCCTTTGCGTTTTATAGTAACTAAAGTGTGACAACTGACTAAACTTAACGGAAGTGTATCAAGACAAAAGTATAAGCTATATTTGTTAGAAAGGTGGAGTCATTTTTCACAACAAGCAAAATTGTACTTTCATTAAATACGTCAAAAAATAACCGTGTCGCTTCTAAGTTTGTTTGACTTTATTTTAAAAAAAGAAGAAACTGAATCAGTCTGGGTATGATCAGTATAGATACAAAAATAGTGTTTAAACGCATGTCGCGTTGACCAGAATACGTTCGACCGCATCGGGGTCTCCACACCGCTAAAACAAGAGCAAGTAATTAGAATTTAAAAGTTATAAGAATAACACACAAATTTAAGTAAATTGACGCTACAAAACACCAATCACAACAAAAGTAGCTATAAGCAGTGGTAATACGGTTTCATAACATTAAATTTAAAAGAAAAAAACAGGTAATGTCTAAAGCGATCCTTTGGGCAATATAAGATCGTATCACACGCTACACTTAGACCTGTTAAAATAAGTGCCACTTTTATTCTTTAATATTACAAGGGATATCAAACCACCTTTTCATCTCCCACGGATTCTAACTTTTCAGTAAACTAGAGTTTATCTCCGATCAAATTCAACTTTTGTTACTTTGTTTTGGCTCGGAACCTCGGATACCAAGCAAAGTGCACACGTTAACAATTAATCATGAAAGTGAGGCTGTAATGATTTGTTGCCGAATAACGAAACAACTAAAGCAGATGGTAACAGATGGATCCGGCGTTTTTAAAACGATATTCGATTAAGTAACGTGCTTTTTTATATTTAGTGTCTTTTTTGAAAAACATGGTACACTGCCACAAATAAAAGCATTCAAATTCTAGTTTCGAGTTTGTTAAGTGGTAGAAGTCAGAACAAGTTTCATGTGTTCTATTAATATTAAATGACGTGATCGCATAAGATTAATTGGTTTCTTATCAGGAAATATACCTGATAGCTCGTCTTTTCTAGACACCTGTTTTAAATGACTGTCAAGAAGCGCAAGTAATTTTACACAACAAAACAGCTAAAAAAAGCTCGTATATCAGTTTCTGATGCAAAGAAATGAGAACACTACTAACGTAGAAACCCATTAATCTCACTAACTAACTAAGATGTCTCTCTGCATGTTTTAAAAGCTCTCTTTTAGCCCACAATTGGCTCGTATTAAGATAATCAAAGCTATAAATTATTCACCCAGTACTCTCTTTCAGTTTTTGAGTTGAACTGTTTGAGTCTTTTGCGTTTGGGAAGTTTTTTTTCGCGCTTGCGGAGGTTACCCGTATGCAAATCACCTCTCAACCAATCGCGTTGCCTTTTTGAAGCCTTTTGGAAACTGTAAATCGCGGGACGTGCAAGTTACTCGAACACTTGTTACTGGCAACCGTGCTGAGCTCATAAGTGAAGTTTAACTTTTCGAGTAAGTAGCCAACAACTAGACGAAGTCAAATGGGGAAAAAAGCAAGCAAACAGAAGTTGGTGGAAGAAGACATAGAAGAACTACGTCTTTCAACTGAATTTAACGAAGAAGAACTTAGGCGCTGGTTCAAGGGTTTTCATGAAAAATGCCCGAAGGGGAAAATGTCTAAAACAAAGTTTGCTGAGATGTATGCAAAACACTTTCCTTCTGGAGATGCATCCATGTTTGCTGGCCATGTCTTCCGTACCTTCGACAAAAATCAAGATGGATACATAGACTTCCGTGAGTTTATCGAAGGCCTTTCGGTGATTTCGCGTGGTAGTCAGGAGCAGAAATTACGCTGGGCGTTTGAGATGTACGATACCGATGGCGGGGGCTCGGTAGATCGAAAGGAAATGTTAGAAATCGTGCGATCCATCTTCCGTGTTGCTGGTGACCGGGTAAATCTTCCTCGCGATGAGAACACACCAGAAAAGTTTACGCACAAGTTATTTACTCGGCTCGACAGAGATAATGATGGTACGATCACTCTAGATGAATTTTTACGTGGTGCAAAGTGTTATCCATCTTTTATGAAGATGCTGGAAAACCCTGCCTCGGTGAATCAGAGATAAACGCTGTATAACTCACAGATTTATCCGTTCATACCATCAAAAAGAGCTCGCTGGGTTGTTGTTTGAGATTGCTTAGCTTGTTGCTAGCCAGGGATGTAATGAATAGAAAAACAAGATATTCAGCTTTCTGCGAGAGGCCTTCATCATAGACCGTGTTATGAATTCATTTCTAAGCGATCTTTTTGAACACAGTTTGGATTATTCGAATTCATTATTTGATCATATTGATAAGTTTTATCGTTTGTTCCCTGGGACTTCGTTCTGATGGCTCAAGCAGTACTAAACCAGGCTTTGCTCAGCAGCCTAGTTGCACAGTAGTGCGGATTATGATTCAAAACCCAATATTCGACATAAATTTACTTGTATTTAGCTAGTTGTAAATCTAAATCTGCTTTCATCAGCTTGAAGTACTGCATAATTAAGCAGAAGAAAGCAGTTTTTTTAAACGGAAACAAACTGTATATTAGATATAGCAAGGAAATTTAAGAGCAAAACGTTGTTCATAACTACGAGAGATGTAAATTTTCGGTTACGTTTTTAGAATTGAACAAAAATACTTGCATTTGTCTTCATTTCCTGCATTGTACTTATTAAATTATAAATTCATGTACAATGAGTAGTGACATTAAATTTTTACATGGCAAAGGTTTTTTGTCCAATCATTGTAAAATATTAAAGGCTGGACAATTCAATAGAGCCGGTTACTTGTTGCAAAAATATTCAGGTAACGGACACATTTAACGAAATACAAAATAGGAGACCTTTTTTAAGTTCAAATAATAGCACGTTCAAGTATTAGCTGAATAAACAGTAAAATTTCAAAATTATGTATGATTCCTCAGCGTTAAGACAAATGTCAAGTTTTGATTGGAAAGGGACAGAATACAGCAAATCACTCGAAAGCAAATCGAAAAGCGTCCAGGTGAAAATTTAGCGAGTGTCAAAATGCTAATTTTTCTTCAAGTTTCTACGACTAAGGATAAACAAATATTTGTAGTCTGCAATTACAATTTGCAGAAATTTATAACTGGGTTCTATACTTTCACCTCATTTCTTTTCTAAACAATAAAATAAAGTCCGATAAATTCAATAAACAAAGATTCAAACTTGTTGTTTCAATTGCGTGCTTGTATAGAGCCAGGGTGAATCTTTCGACGTTACCAAAATCAGAATATTCGTGAGCTTCTCAGTCGGTTGCTATGATAGTTTTGTTAGAAATTGTTTAAACTGAAATAAAAGATAATACCATGGACTTTGCTTTAAGTTGCAGTCAGCATCGTGCATCTCATAACGTTTGAAATTGTTTTTAACTTAAAGATTTTGTCAGAAGCATGAAGTAGATTTTTAATGAGCGTTTATTGAGTGCGATACGATGTTTTGATTTTTGATGACGAAAGATGTCAAGCTGATTTCTTAGCTGCCTGGAACCGCTAGTCGTTACCAAGACAAAACTCATAATAATCATTCCAATTTCACAGTTAGTTCTTGCTGTTTAACTGACAGATCGTGGTTTACAGAAACGTAAATAATAAAAAATATAGTCGAGAAAGATAACTTTTGACAAAAGTATTTTATTTTCTGTGTTTTCGGTCGATCAGAACTGAGAATGTTAATTAGTTAGCGATGTTTCTGAACACGAAGCACGAAAACTCTCAGTTTTTTGGTTACGACAAGTATTACAATAGACGTATTCACTCTTGTATGACATATTAATGAGCGGCATCATATTTCATAATAAAGAAGAAGTTCTACATACAAAACACTACAACAAAAGTCGCATCTAATTCTTTGAAAAAGTCAGTAAGAAACAAGAACTTTTTTCTCTTTATCGGACAGGTGACTTCTTTATTTTGAAGATTGTTATGCAGTGTGGTAAAGTAAAGCTAAACAATTTAGTATTCTTTTATTTCTTCAGTTTAATTTGTCGGACAACTGAATGGTTTCACTGATTGTTTTGAAACAAAACAAAGTAAAACGCATTTTCCAGTTACGAGTTTCTTTGTCAGTTAAATAACATTGTCTACTCGCACAGACAGTACGTGTGCACGCTGAAAACCGGAGATGAATTCGCCGTTGAGAAAATTGGAAGAAAATCCTCAACAACCGCATAACCAACTAGTGATAGCTGTTTGTTAAAAACATTCTGCAAAACAAAATACCAAAACTTTTGAAAATCATTTTCTAAGAAACATATTAGTAAGTTCCAAGTCAAAAACAAAATGCTAAAATTTGCAAGTTTGTCTGTTGTGAAATTTACACATTATCACTTCAAATTGCGACGGCAATGGTTGGTTTGTGGTTTGTCTTTTTTCCCTCTTACTGTGCAAAATCTTTTATGATCTGATTGAGTTACCTTTATAACTATTCATTGGGAATATGTCTCTTTATTCGAGTACTTTTTCAACTTTTTTTAGTGTATCTTTAAAGATTTGTAACAGTTATTTGCAATTGACTCAAAATGGACAAAAGCGGCAAACTGCTGTTTTAATAGTTGCCTTCTTAGATACATCGATATAGATATTTGTTACCGTTACGATTAATTCGTTGCATATTTGTAAACTTGTTTATGTGGATATGAATTTGTATTAGTTAACTCACGTTTGCGTTTAACGATACATAACAAACTTGCTTGTTTTCTCTCTAATTTTTTTGATTGAAGAAATTGCTTCAATCTAATGATTAATATATATTCAGTATTTCCTTGAAGACAATAAAATCAATAATAAAAGATATCACTGTTTAATGTTTTGCAAAAAAACCTGAAGCAATTTGGGAACCCAAACAGAATTCTCTGACGTTTGTCACCGTGGGGAATTCTAAAAATCTAAACAGGTGTAAAACAGTCCATCAAGAAAAAAATTTCTTGCCTTTCTTAAAGTTAGAAAAAGCACGCATAAATAGTTCAATGTAATTCAATGGTTAGATCATTAATAATATTTTCTCTCTCTCCATTTCTTGCTTAAAAAGTTATTTCTTGACTATGACTGGACTACAGTGTTGCTGAATACTGCAATTAAACTGCTCTAGATAATTTGTTTGACTGCATATCAATCAACCAAAAACTGGCGGGACAAAACTGGCAATTTTGTCTCGAGTATAGGCTCGGTATATATCCAGCTGCTGCGCTGGATACCGAGTCAGTTCAAGAGCCATTCAGCGTTCAAGTGTCTTAGTTTGTAGACTGAATATGTCACTTTCAAGACCCCTGTTTGCATTATTCTGTGGCATTTTGGAAGTTTTATAGTTTATCGTCTTTCAAAACATTATCTCCCCCCCCCCTTTACCCAATTCATTTCAGTTTGCCTTGTTCTGCGCATGTGGAAAAATTGTCAATATCGTGCACCTTCTCTAGCTTGGCTTAAAAACTGTTTCGTAAATTCACTGATGTAAAGTAACGCAATTTCATAACTAATTGAGTATTTTGCTTTTAATTTTTACTTTGGCCATCGACTCACATGGATTTGCACTGACTTGTAACGACTTTTGAACGGTCATGATTACTCTTTGGATGCAAGCCGAAGCAAATTTCTCTGATATACTTTGTTTATCTGTAAATTTGTTTATTCCAATGTGAATGAGTGTTTACATTAGTTCACAACGCCAAGCTGTATGTAGTTTGCCTAATGATACATATAACCAGCTCGCAAGCGCTTGTTGTCTGTAGATAGCTACCTGGTGGCAAAAAGGCATTTGCCTACACAAAATTTCTTGCAAGAAATCAATTCCTATCGAATGGTAAAGTCAGAGATAGGCCGAGAGGAACGAAAAGGCCTGTCAATACAAAATTTTTAGCAAAAACAATCTTCTTGCCTGCACCTGAAAGTAACCTTTCTCAAATTTGTTGGATTGAAGGCCGGGATTGAAGAAAGCTCTAGGATCAAATCATTCGTATTTTTTTTGAGAGTAACAAGATAAATTACAAAACGTGTCACTGCTTTTTCTGACGCAAGTTTGAAGCCCAAACTAAATCCTCTGACGTCTGTCCCTGCAGGAAACAGACCAAATTACAACAGGTGCAAAATAGCCTTGTCGATCAAAAAAAATTCCTGCTACTCTTAAACGTAGAGCATTTAGGTTTAGTTTTTGAAAGAAATAAGTACCCTATTTTAGCATAATAAAGTATTCAACAATCATCCTTTATCCTTTTGACTTGCTAACGAACTAGTCAATTTATTTGGTCACGTGGTCATTCATCGCAAGTACACCCAGCGCAAGTTTGAAAATCAAAAGTTGTGTTAACTCATATCGACTTGCGAATTAACTCAGTTAAAGTTTAAAGTGGGCATTTTCAGCAAAATAAATTCACAACAAACGTTTGCCTAGTATTATAGTTTTGTTTAATATGCAGTGTTGTCAACGTACAAATGCAGTTCCAATAGAATTCCTCGCTAGACAATGGCTGGACTAGCCCGGGTAGGGGTACTCTCATATATAAGCTATACAGGGACGTCCCGCCCTTCAGGATTTCCTTTTTCGTCCTTTTGATCATAAACAGGGTATAAACTTTTTGGAATTTCGAAAGTTTTTCATATACAGGGTCTAGAAATTACGTGTTAAAGCAAATAAATGCGTGAAATTTGAGCTCAAAATCAAGAATAAAGTTTGAATGGCTGGGTGGACACCCACCCCCACCCCCATCTGCCCAAACTTAGGTTGAGTATCCTCCCCCCGTCAGCTAGCAAACGTCGTCGAGTTCAACACCGATTTTCCCACCGAAACGGTCCACCTCAAAAGGCGAGGCGTGGTTTAAATTAACCTGTACAGCACGAATTTAAGGCTTCTATCTTCAAAAACAAAAATAAGAAATGCAGTACGAAAGTACGATTTATAAGTGGTTTTTAACATGATACAAAAGTTTTGCCAATTGCCATAGAAAGGTAGCTATCAATTTATGTATTTAGTTTGAAAATTAACAAAACAACAGAACAGAAGACACCAGCCTTGTATGAACACGCAAAAATTCGTTCTCGATTTTTCAGACAAAGGCTTTCGTAATCGATACTCAATATTCTCTGAAGCAAAACAACCACTAGCTTATTCTAGAATATTGAGATAATTTGAAGTCGTAACCGCATTCAGACAAACATGTGTTTTTATAACTACTTTGTGTCTCTCTTTGAACCTGACTGAATATATCAAGGACTGATTATAAACATGTCTGGAGTCATGAAACCTGCCGTGACAATTTACACAGGCTGAAGGTGAACTAAATGGACAGGATAATGAAGCAGAAAAACGCTATAGGCATACCAACAACAGCAACTAAACTGAGAATAACAGGCCTATTGTGTCAATAAAAAACAAGTTTACATGTCAACAATCGCGCGTTTCCTATTTTGCATAGAAATTTTGAAAGTATGATATGAAACCACTATAGACTGATCGCACCGCATACCACAGTCTAGATCCCCTACTAATATTGTCATATTTTATCACTTGCAGTTTCTATTTTGCCCATTAAGATAGTCTTCGTTTGGCAGCAAACACTACCACTGGTCGAGTAAACTCTCAACAAACTGCTCAAACTGCTTTCTAGGCTTATTAAATATGATCTTGTGAAAAAGTGCATATACTGAAACTACAGCATAACTTGTGCCACTGGCTTCTTGTAAAGCAAAATGAAAGCGAGATTAGTGAATACATATTCACTTTTGTCGTGGTTTAAAAAATGTTACTGGCTAGATATTAAGCAAAAAGATTTTGTCTTCTCTACCGACTTGGGTAAAAGTTATTTATCTTTTTATGTTCAAGAAAACTGATTATATATAAATGAATTTTTTTGGAGAGGCAACAGTAATATTTTACGAATGAGCGCAGCGAGCGGGTAGGACAGTTGTTACACGAGAAAATTAAGCTCATATTTTTTAAGCTGCCGTGTGGTTTTCAGTTATAAGGCCTGAACCACTTTTTCCGTTTGTTGTCGTCCGACCTGGAAAAACTTTGAACATGTCCAAAAAAAGGAAACGAAAAACAACAAGATTATGTGCGAAAAAACCTTATACTCTTAAATGTTCGTACTTTAACATTTTCATTTGAGACAATTTTAGAGCTGACTTCCATGGGCCAAGCAGATGCTTGGCAGACTAATTTAAATCTAACTTTTGCTGAAATTGTCGAAACTTGAATAAACAACTTTTAGGACGTAGCTGGACAGGGCTTTGATCTCAAAACTATTTTTTTTAAAAGAAAAGCATTGCCAACTGTTAAACTTATTTTAGCGATTTCTGTAAACATTTTGTACCAATAGATTTATAAAAGCTAAATTATGACAGTTTTAAAGTTCGTCTAAACCAGGCCCAGAGGGGGGTGATCATTACTTGCAAAGCACCTTGGGAAATTGAATCCTTGTCTCCGACCTCGGTTGAGTGCACATCTCCAGGCGAAGGGAAAAGGAAAGTGTTTTGGGGTCTCGGAAATCAGATGAGGCAACTTCTATCTCAAGTTGTTATTTTAAAAGACCTTAACATGGGACATTGTTGTAGAGTGAAGTGTGGATAATTTACCGAAGACGCCGAACTCGACTCCGCAGGTCTGGTCAGGGGCGTTGGGAAACGTTGGTTAGGAATATCAGATGTTTAACTGAAAGAAAACAGTGCAAACCTTTTTGGTATGTCGATTTGTGTTCACGAAGTCCTATTTCCCAAATAAACCCCATCTTCAAGGCGCAATCGAATGTTCTGCGTTTGTTTTGCAGTGTACTTTCCCTCGCAACTCGATCGCCATCTTGTTTTCAAACCTTGCCCCATTTCTTTGTTGCTGGCCGCGCAAACAAAGCAAAACTCTACTTGTCTTACCACAAAACTTGTCATGGAGTTTCTATTATCCACATACTTTATAAGTCGTGAAAATACGAGTTCAAGCAAACATATATTTCTAAAACCGTACTTTTCTCCTTTGGTTTCATAAGGCTCTGAAACATTTTAAAATCACGAGTGTACATTTTTGCCTCATTGTGATTGGTTGTTTCCCTCGCGTGATGAATGATCGACGTCTTCTGAACCAGGGGTCAGGCTTAAATGACCATGGACTCAACATAACAACAACAACAACAACAATATATTTTATTTACACTCGGTTTACAGCTGATGATTTACAAGAATTAAGATGACAAATAGTAAGAGTTCAAGTTTCATTTGGCGCCAATTTAATGTGCTTTTTGTTTTCCCTGGTTTCCCCCCACACAGTTCTTTAACGTTTTTTCCTGGTTTTTCCATATATATTTTCGACGTTTTCCCTGGCTTTCCTGTACCTTTATTTCGTTTTTCATTGGTTTTCCACACATTTCTTTAACGCTTACCCTGGTTTTCCCATACATTTTCTTTAACGTTTTCCGTGGTTTTCCTATACATTTTCTTTCTTTTTCCCGGATTTTCCCCACACATTTCTTTAACATTTTTTCGTGTTTTTCCCATACGTATATTTACGTTTTCCCTGGTTTTCCTATACCTTTATTTTCGTTTTCTCTGATTTTTCCCACACATTTCTTTAACGTTTCCCTGGTTTTCCTATACTTTTTATTCCTTTTTTTCGGGTTTTATCCACACATTTCTTTAATGTTTTTTCCTGGATTTTCCATACATATTTTTGACATTTTCCCTGGTTTTCCTATACCTTTATTTTCGTTTTCTCTGATTTTTCCCACACATTTCTTTAACGTTTCCCTGGTT
>JAOBYE010424421.1:0-14007 GCA_025403585.1 Parazoanthus swiftii
GAACCATAAAAATGTTTAGTTTCTAAAGTTAAGCTAATGTTTCTTTTAAAAAGAAATAGCAAACACAATTGCCCTAATCTAGAATTACCAAGGAACAAAGCGAATGTAGTTTTATTGTTAATTGCTTCCTCCTTTTTCGTTGGTCATGATAAAGGTTACCGGCAAAATCGTGTTCTAACTGAGAACACTGAAATGGAAGAACATCCCACCATCGTCTCAGACTCAGTAAGTTGGATCTTGTATAATTACAAGCTTTTTTTCGTGACAGTTTTAGTTTGCTTTGATACTTTCTGATCTGATAAACATGGTTTATGTATGTACATGTACATGAATATATACCGCGTGAAACCTAATGATGGTCAATAATCGTTGCAAACTGTTATGCCAACACAATATAGCAAGACGTTGTAACGAAGCACAATTGTATACCACTATAACTTGGAAATGCAAAATACTGTAAAATAGTGACAAGAATTAGTGTAACAAAAATTTGACACAAGACGTAGTAAACTTGTCAGTGCAGTTTTAATGAAATTCGCTACCAGTCAGTAAAAGCGAATAATTGAATCTAAGCCGAATCACAAACTAGCTTGTTGTAGCGTTAAATTTATATTATATTAATATTTACAATAATATAAAATGATCGCCGTAATGTCGAACTTGAATTTAAAAAGCCACAACTTGATTTGCTGTGGAGGCGACTCGATCATCAAAAAAAACATCCGCTTTTTGGATCAAATTTGCATTACTTTACGTGTAAAATAGGGAAAGCAAATGATGTACAACAAAGTTGGAAGTCTATAATCTAGTAGTTTTAACCACTTATTTCAGTACTATTGTAAATGATGTACGAAAAAAACATAAATATTAAACCCCATTTTTAGGCTTTTTATTCCAAACTGGCTGGCTACGAGACAACAAGTTAACACTAAACATCAAGAAAACTAAAGTAATGATCATCGGGAGTAGCCGAAAGTTATCCAACATAAGCATTACAGTCCACGTCAATGGTAACGCAATAGAGAACATTGATCACTTCTTATACCTCGGTGACCTGGACTGAACACGCGGCCATCCTCAGCTCAAAAATCAACAAACGCCTCGGGCTTTTGAGTAGAATAAGACATTTACTGCCACACAGTGCAAGGCTTTTATTTTATAATTCTCTTGTACTACCACTATTTGACTACGGCGACCTTGTATGGGGAGATAAGGATAACATAGTACTAATGGAAAGTCTCCAAATCCTACATAACAAAGCAGCCAAAATAATTCTTAACCGCAGTCCTCTTTCGTCAGCCACTGATGCCCTAAACACCAATGACTGGAACGCATTACACCTCGACTTGAAATCATGTAAAACTATAAAAGAGCTCAAGTCAAATTTTTATAGACATTTTTAACAGCTTGTAATTCCTTTTAAAATTTTAAAATTTTTATCTTCAGACTCCGTTTTACATTATATAATTTACATTTAGAACAAATCAACTAGATATTGTAAATAAGTATTTTTAGTGCGTGCGTTTGCCAGATTTAAAAACATCGTAACCTACAATAGTGTAATTTTAGGTTTAATTGGTATTTGTAACATGTTATGTCTCAGGACCTCTCTGAAAATCACCTATGTGAGAGAGCATCCTGACTAAATATTGTTATAAATAAATAAACAAAAAAGGTTTCATTCTACTTAATTAACTTACATTTGTAACTCACAAAAATCTGGGTATGTATCAAATTATTTCAGCTTATAAAAGTGGCCTCTTTTGGCTATCTATACAGTAGTTGTAAAACACTTTGAAACCTAAATATAGCTCTCTCTATAAAAGAAATTCAATATATTTCCATTCTATTTGCCTTGTTATGCAAATACTTTGTGGTATCACTTTAAAGTGAAACCCACAATGATTGTTCAAAGTTTGTTTCGTTTTGCGTTTGAAAATTCTGTGGCGTAACACATGTAACTGTATACTCTGTTACTGTGGACTTGGTAGAGGTAAAACCCTTAACCTGTTTGAAGATGGAAAATTTTATAAACATTTAAGCAAAGGAAACATCTAGGTATCGAGCAATGCTTTTAAAGTCTGCTCTATTGTTGGTTGCTATTACAACGAAGTGATGATGAATAGTATTGAAATACTTTAAAGCCAAATGGATGGAAAGTATTAACATTTTTTGACGTTTTGTGTATATACTGCGTTACTCCCTTTTTTTGTAAACACTAAAAGAAAGCGATTTCACTGAGACAGAAAATAACGACACTAAAACTATATATAGTTTTCTCTGTGGCATGTCAGTTAAGATCCCAAACTGCACTCGCCGCATTCGTCGGCCTTGCCGAGAGTTGAATATTTGTACTGTAGTTTACAGCTTGTGCAGTTGTTAATGAACGAGTAAAGTGCTTCGAGATGTTGTGTTGGGTGTATAATCATTCAATGCATGACATTTTTTTAATAACTGATTTGAATCTGAACAAATAGTTTTGTGATTCATTAGCGAGATGATGGAGCCTCTGCTTCGCAGGCGTCATTGCTACAGCGACAACCAGGAGGTAGGTGCTGTTATAGAGGTAAGAACTGCCTCCAGAGTCCTACGGGTACTTGCTTTGTCTATTTTTTTTTTGAAGATTGCATTTACAACAAAAATGGACTTCGGGGGTAAAAGCGGAATCATGAATTAGTAGGAACCGTTAATTCATTAGACAACCCTCTATTATCTAATTTAGATTTAAAATGGCTTTTCGCCTGAATAGCGTCTGAATTTCGCTTCTACTTGTTTTTTTCCATTTCTCTTAGCGTTTTTAAACTATGTATTTGTTAGAGCCCTGAAAAGTACTTTACATTTCTAATCAATTTTTTTTATCATGTACAGTGTTTTGCATTTCGATTACAACAAGTAAATTAGGTAGTTCTTGTAAAATAATTGTCGTAGTACGTACCAATACAGTATGTGTTTTTTGCTTATAGAGCATATATTCAAATACCTGGAGTTAACTGGGGGAAATGTATGAAAAAAAAACTATATAAATTGAAAAGAAACGAAGAGCAAGAAATCAAGTTGTGTCACCAAACAAATATCAATGATTTGCCAATTTCACTCTTTTATTAAATATTTCCTATATAATTTTTTGCCTTCTTTTTCAAGTTTTCTTCAAATATCCTACCAATCTTGGATCTATCCTATTTTGTTATATTAATGAGCTACCTAATTGCCCTGACAAAGAAACATTTCATCTCTTTGCTGATGACATAAGGATAAGACATATTTCGTCTTGTTTCGATCTCCTAGAAAAAAAACAAAAAATACTCTATCCTTGTTTTTGGCATTGATAACAAATCAGTTCGTTAAACAAACTCTGTTAAATATCTTGATGTTTTAATTGGTTCTAACCTATCTTGGAAACCTCATGTCTGTGAGTTATCCAAGAAAATAACTACATCTGCACATGTCTTAACCGAGCTCAGATACTATATGTGTCTAATGATGTCCGTGTGTCAGAATGTTTTCCATTAATACATATATAGTTTTATCATATATGGTATTGAAGTATGCGGCCTTGCATACCCTTCTCATCTAAAACCAATTTGCACCCTCCAAAGAAAAAGCTGTGAGAATATTGACTAGTTCTGAACCACGTTCTCGCAGCGAACCAATTTTTGATTTCCTGAGAATAGTAAAGTTACCTGATTTGATAAGAATCCGCATTCAAAAATTTGTGTATCTGTGGGGTAAAAAGCGTTTCACTTCATGTTTCTGTGATAACTATGATTCTTTGAGCGAGATACATATAGCGGTTACACAAGGCAGGCTCATAAGAATAACTGATTAACATCAACTTGTTTGACTCTGATCAGTTTGGGAAACGATCTATTCGTTACGCCGGATCCATTTTATGGAATGCCAACCCTTTTGAGAGTAAAAAAATTCTTTCGCATGCTCTTTTTAGTAAAAAACTAAAACATGCCGTTAATATTAACAGCTACTCAAGCTCCGTTTAATATCAGAATCTATCTGCAAAACATTAACTTTGTACAAATCTTCTCTCATCATCTCTGTAATCTCCCAGAACACCAAAATCAAAGATGTATGTGCAGGGTATCCTCTAGATAGAAAAGATAATGCGATGTTTCACCATTTGCATATGTACAATTATATTTTAAGATAAGAGTTAGCCAGTTTACAGACACAAACTTTTTGTCCAGTTTTAAGATACCAAATAATATTTGTGCTTCAGTCAAGTTATATTTCCCGAAAGCCAGTTCAATGAAACAACTACAGTTTTGCCACAAGTTTTTGATTCTTTTGCATGATACGAAGTAATGTTCGATCTTGTCGTCCATCTCACAGTATTCACACAGGTTTGAATCAATATTCTTCATTTTATTGAGATATCTATGGTGGCCTAGCAATAAAACATATCTTTACTGAGTGTTTTCAGTTCATCCGAGGATCCCTTTAAGAGTGGGAAAAGAAGAAATCTTCTTAAAATGAGAGATCAAATGAGTGTGCAAGTAGTCGTCATGTATCATGACTTATGACAGAAGCTCATAAAACCAGGCTAAGTATAGTTACGGATCACTCAAGAAAGCAGAACATTTCTCTTCCGATGCGGGATGTTTCTAAAATGCCGAATTAGAACGGTAGCACAATGTGGCAGGAAAATCAAATTTGGAGAATGAAGTTTCGCTAGTTATCGTAAATGATCTTTTTAAGGCCCAGGACGTTTATTTAATTTTAAGGGTTTTGGTGGGGGCGTGTAATAGATACGAAGCGTCTATTGGAGAGAGGCGTTTACTTTTACAATCGATATTTTACACTTAACTCAGTATCGATATTTTACATTTCTCAATAAACGCTTTCCAGCCAACAGAACTACCTGCAATTAGTGCAGTTTAACAAAACATTGTCAAGTAACTGTTGTAACAGTCTGCAAGTAGTGCACAAGATAAGTCAAAAGTTCTTCACTTTCAAAGCAATCCTCGCGCAATGTTCGGCAAACAAGTGAACAAAACATGTTATGCAAATTAAATTTTCTAAAATTAATTGAAAATAATGTCTTTGGGGGGCGTTTACTAGATGTTTAATAGGGAGTTGTGCCTGACTGAAAATCTTACTTTGACCTTCAGGTCAAAGAAGCTTGGAATCCAAAATGCACAAACATAAAACTCCATTATCTAACAAGGTTATAAACAGTAGACTTTCAATATGCTATACAGCAAAGCCCTGTTCCGCTAAAGCCTGCTTCACGCTAACGACGCAATCGCAATCGCAATCGTAAGCAGCAGTAAAATTGGTTCACACTAGGAAAAATTTGGAGGTAGTCACAATTGCAAGAGCAAGAAAAAACAAATTCCTTTTTTCTTGTGACTGCGATTACACTTGCAATTGTGATTACCGCCAATTTTTTTTTTTAATTTTCTTTTTTAGTGTGAACCAATTTTTACTGCTACTCGCGATTGCGATTGCGTCGATGATGTGAAGCAGGCCGTAAGTGTAAGGCAATATTAGAACACCCGGGAACACTCAGAAAAAAAAGGTTAGTTTCTAAGGTTAAGACGGTGTTTAAAAAGGAACAAATACAAAGGCCTTAACCTAAAATTATCAAAGAACAAATTGAATGTAATTTTATTGCTAATTGCCTCCTCCTTTTTTCGTTGGTCATGATTAGATTGCCCGGTTGTGGTTGAGGCTACGGACAATCAAGGTGGTGGAGCTCTAAATCAGAACGGCATTGACAGCTCGGTGAGTTGGACCTTACCATATAGATAAAAAAACAACTTTTGTTGTCGTAACAGTTTTTAAAAACATGGTTTATGCATGTCACAATATATAACAGTAACACTATAACCTGGAAATAAAAAATTCAGTAAAATTGACAAAAGTTATAAAGCTTGCATTTTGCAGAGCTAAGGTAAAGTTTGAGCTCAGCTAATATTTTTGCTAACCCGTTTTACATGAGTAACTATCGATGGCCTCTAATCAATTGAGAGTGAATCGCACGTGCAATTATCATTCATGATGGGGCAACTTGTTGATTCAGGCCGTTTGCATTTGATTGCAACATGGAGCAAAGGAAACTTTTGGCGTTTACCGTTTCGATACTTGTATTTTGTTTAAAAGGTTCAACAGGACCAGTGATATTTAAAGTTCCAATAACATTCAACATTACCTTCACATTTACGGGTGAAATTTGCTATGGAAAGCTGAGTAACATTTTTGAAACTTACCCATAGTTACCAGCGAAGCCATGCTGGACGCCCAGACGATACTTCATTTTAAACGGAAAACTGGTAGTCGTCGGACGTCCTTGCCTTCATTGGTAAAAGGTCGAAATGAGTATTTAACTTGAAAAATGTGCAGTTTACTCATGCATGCATGCATGGCACCATTCAAACGATTTTGACAAGCGGACAAAAAGAAGAATATTATATCTGTAATGAGTTTCTATGCTTATGGATCCATAAGTCGTGATCAGGGCTGTTTTTTCTTGGCTTGAAACTTGCTTTTCATCATTTGAGGTTCACGATGCAGACGCGCTTCGGGGAACAGTCAGTATGAGTTTGGAGGTGTGAGAATCCACAACGTTTTTGAAGGCTTGGAGAAACGAACAATTAAGAACGTAAAGAATCGCTGCAGATATTTTAAAGATTGACCGTTCTCCGACTCATATTGACCGTTCCTTGTTCCCTTTACTGCAGTTTCATGCTTGATCTACACCACATAATAGCGATAATTACTAATTTGCTAGGCAAAGTAACATATAGCACATTTTTTTTGAGAGTTTACACTGGCTTTTCTGCTGAGCAAAACTAAAGTCCACTTGTGTTTTGCTTAGCTACCCAGTGTAAAAACACCCAATAATTAAACGCAAAGTTTAACAAGGATTTGAGACAAATAGCGGTAAACTTGCCTGTGCAAAATGAAAAAGCGGAATAATTTTGTCAGCCGAGTCTTTTTCGGCGCGTGGTTGTTTACCTATAGGCTTCAGTGGTTTTCCAATTTAGTAAAACAAAATCCAGTCAAAAACAGTTTTTGTAACGTTAAATATATATTTTATAAGTATGAAGTATTCATAAAGCGCCGGCTGTTTGGATAAATTTAAATTACTCTAAAATAAAATATAGGGAAGGCAGTTGAAAAGAATGTATGCATGCAACAATACTAAAAGTCTGTAATCCGCCAGTTTTAGCTTTTTACTTATGTCTCGGCTAGCGTAAATACATATACATTAAAGCTCTTCACTTCAGTCTTACGTCTTACCACAGTGGCTTCAAAACCGCTAATATTTTAACAATGCTGATTTCTGCGTTTACTTCGAAGCTTGATTTGTGCGAGCAATTTTTCTCAAATTTTCCTAGCACATCTGCGCACAGATTATTTAGTTACACTGTGACGAGTGCTAATCTTGTGGTGAGTGTTCACAATAGCCTAATCGGCCTTTTGTTTCCCAACTCCACCCACTCGGAGATAATGAGTAAGGCCTACGTCATAGACGAACTGGCCGGATCCAATGGGTGATGACCTGCTGAATTGATTTGAATATTTTTTATAATTATTTCGGCCTGCTCACTGGAGTGGAAATGTCGCGAGAACAATGGCCATTCTGCGCGATGTTTCCGTACTAGTGTAAACGTTATTGCAAACTTTTATAGAAGTTTATTTCAAAGTAATTTAATTTTATGAAAGGCACAATAAAAATGTTAAACCCTATTTTTAGGCTTTACATCTAAACAAAAAAGTCTTCAGTTTAACTAAATAAAACACGTTTGTAACTCAGAGAAAACTGGGTATATATCAAGTTGTTTCAGATTTAAATGTGGCCTCCTTTGATTTCCTATACGGTAGTCGCAAAGCATATTGAAACGTTGCGTATCTACAGCTCTCTCTGTATAAGAACTGCAATATATTTCTTACATTTTATTTGCCTTGTCATACAAAACTTTGTGGTATCACTTTAAAGTGATTTGTATTAATGCTAATCCTTATATACTGACTTCTACCGATCGTAAGGTTTTTATGAAAAGGAACTTGGGGTAACTGGTGCCTGTTTTTGAGCGGGAAACAGCGATGTCAGACACAAAAAATAATTAAAACTCCAGATTGTTTTGTCTGTAGCATGTCAGTTAACTTAAGATCCCACGCTGCACTCCCCGCATTCGTCGGCCTTGCGGAGAGTTGAATATTTGTACTGTAGTTTACAGCTTGTATAGTTGTTATTGAACGAGTAAAGTGCTTCGAGATGTTGTGTTGGGTGTATAGTCATTGAGTGCATGACATTTTTTTTATAACTGATTTGAATCTGAACAAATAGTTTTGTGATTCACTAGCCAGATGATGGAGCCTCCGTTTCGCAGCCCTTATTGCTACAGCGACAACCAGGAGGTAGGTGCTATTATAGAGGTAAGAACTGTCTCCAGAGTCCTACGGGTACTTGCTTTGTCTATTTGTTTTTTGAAGATTGCATGTACAACAAAAATGGACTTCGGGGGTAGAAGCGGAATCATGAATTAGTAGGAACCGTAAATTCATTAGACAACACTCTATTATCTAATTTAGATTTAAAAGGGCTTTTCGCCTGATTAGCGTCTGAATTTCGCTTCTACTTGTTTGTTTTTTTTCCATTTCCCTTAGCGTTTTTAAACTACCGTATAAATTTGTTAGAAAGCCCTGAAAAGCACTTTACATTTCTAGTTGATTTTTTTTATTTTTTGTAATGTATAGTTTTAGTAATCATGTACAGTAATTTGCATTTCGATTACAAGTAAATTAGGTAGTTCTTGTAAAATAATTACCGTACCAATACAGTATGTGTTTTTTGCTTATAGAGCATATATTTAAATACCTGGAGTTAACAGGGGAAATGTATGAAAGAAAAATTAACTATATAATGAAAAGAAACGATGGGCAAGAAATCAAGTTGTGTCACCAAACAAATTTAAATGATTTGCCGATTTCACTCTATTATTAAATATTTTCCTATATAATTTTTCGGCTTTCCTTTTCAAGTTTTCTTCAAATATCCTACCAATTTCCTGGTTCTGTTCTTGGATCTATCCTATTTTGTTACATTAATGAGCTACCTAATTGCCCTGACAAAGAAACATTTCATCTCTTTGCTGATGATAGTAACTTACATTTTTCTTCGAATAGCCCGGACCTAATCTAATCTGCTCTCAATATAGAATTTTATAGCATGTCTTGCGGTGCTTGAGTGTGTGCTAACCTGCTGGCATTAAACAAGGATAAGACATATTTCGTCTTGTTTCGCTCTCCTAGAAAAAAACAGATACGACTCTATCCTTGTTTTTGGCATTGATAGCAAATCAGTTCGTTAAACAAACTCTGTTAAATATCTTGATGTTTTAATTGGTTCTAACCTATCTTGGAAACCTCATGTCTATGAGTTATCCAAGAAAATAACTACATCTGCACGTGTCTTAACCGAACTCGGATACTATATATGTGTCTACTGATGTCCTTGTGTCAGAATGTTTTCCATTAATACATATATAGTTTTATCATATATGGTATTGAAGTATGGGGCCTTGCATACCCTTCTCATCTAAAACCAATTTGCATCCTCCAAAAAAAATCTGACTAGTTCTAAACCACGTTCTCGCAGCGAACCAATTTTGATTCCCTGAGAATAGTAAAGTTACCTGATTTGATAAGAACCCACATTCAAAAATTTGTATCTGTTGGGTAAAAAGCGTTTCCCTTCATGTTTCTGTGATTACTATGAGTCTTTGAGCGAGATACATAGCGGTTACACAAGACAGGCTCATAAGAATAATATTTACATGAACTCGTTTGACTCTGATCAGTTTTGGAAACGATCTATTCGTTACACCGGATCCATTTTATGGAATGCCAACCCTTTTGAGATTAAAAAAATTCTTTCGCCTTCTCTTTTTAGTAAAAAGCTTAAACATGTTGAAATTAACAGCTACTCAAGCTCCGTTTAATATCAGAATCTATCTGCAAAATATTAACTTTGTACAAATCCTCTCTCATCAACTCTGTAATCCCTCAGAACACTAAAATCAAAGATGTATGTGCAGGGTATCCTCTAGATAGAAAAGATAATGCGATGTTTCACCATTTGCATATGTACAGTTATATTTTAAGATGAGAGTTAGATAGTTTACAGACACAAACTTTTTGTCCAGTTTTAAGATACCAAATAATATTTGTGCTTCAGTCAAGTTATATTTCCCGAAAGCCAGTTCAATGACACAACTACAGTTTTGCCACAAGTTTTTGATTCTTTTGCATGATACGAAGTAATGTTCAATCTTGTCGTCCATCTCACAGTATTCACACAGGTTTGTATCAAGTTTTTTTTTCACTTTGTTGAGATATCTATGGTGGCCTTGGAATGTCACAGCAAAAAAACTTATCTTTACTGAGGTTTGTAATGTTTACAACTTTATTTTACTGCACGAAACGATTTAAAATCCTTTTGAAAACAAATTCAGTTTTGTTTCTGATTCAATTTCGTTTGACTGTTTGGTTCCATTTCAGTTTTAGTTTTTAAGTTATATTTGGGTTTCGATCCAGTTTTCTGAGTTAGGTTCCAGTTACACTTAATTTTGGTTTTATTTGGGTTTCAATTCTAAAATAAACTTGGAAACATTACAAAACTCAGTAAAGATATTTTATATTGCTGTGGCACTCCTAGGCCACCTTTGACCCCTAAGCCGTCTACGCTTTCTAGAAGGTGGTTCGTACTCTTCACTGTTTTTCTTTCGTACGCCAAGTATTAACTTGACTGCAAGATCTTGCAATTCTTTCGGAGGAAATGTATGAATCTCTCGGGTTTTCTGTTCACTTGGGAGAAATTCTTTGAAGACTTTAATTCTCAGGCCATAATTTGTCCCTTTCCTTATATTTTCGTTCTCCTGTTGTTTGCTGAAATATTTGATGTAGTTGTCTGTGACTTTTACAAATCTCGCCATTTTGTCTGACGAGTGTTTTGACAACGCGCGCCGAAATGAGCGGGAAAAACAAAGGAATGACGTCATCGATAGATATGGAAAATATGTCATTTATATTCCGGATGTTGTTTCGTATGCAATATACCAGTGGCGTATTTTACAGCAAAACATTCATATCTATATAATAAACCACATCTATATATTAATTTATATTTTTACACGCACCAAATCTGTTCTTAAGGTTACTGAATAAGAAAAAAATTGATTTTGTACCGTTTTTCATTTTTTGTCTGTAGGTGAAAGTAATCGGTATAGCCAACAATTTGTGAAAGAAATTTTGCAAAATGTTTTAAAGGTCCCGAGATATATTAAAAAGTTGTTTTCTACCCCCCCCGGATGTTCCCGCGAAAATTTGTTTGCATGCTTTATTGAAGGTGTCATTGCAGCTAATTAATTCACTACGTCAAATTAACTCGAACATGTCCCGCAGAATTGAGTACACAGCTATAAATATCACTGAGCACACAAGTATTACACAATTTGTTTTACTTAGTCCTTGGTGAAATACGGAAATGTCTCGGTGCAATAGCTCGGCGAAAAAGTCTAAAAGAAGTAAGAATCCGTTTTGTTCTTCGGGAAAAAAGAGGCGACGTTCAAATCCTTTACAAAAGTTTTCAAAGAATAAGTTAAAAGAACTAGTTGAATCGGACCGCGGCTCATGGTATAATCGATTGCCTGACTCGCAGCCTTGCACGGCCGAAAACGAAACTGTTTCTTGCGCAAGTAAAAGAAAATCGAGGAAAGCAGAGAGACATTTGAAAGAAGTTTGTATTAATATTGTGAGTCCAGACTCTCTGCAGTTGCTACTAGACAATTCCGCTGCTTGTAGAGACCGTTATAGTCCTTTGAAAATTATGGAGAACCCGGGCTCGAAGCACGGTTTCGCTTCAAAGTGGATTTTACAGTGTACTAACATTTCTTGTGGATCTCACGACTACAGAAAACCAATGTCAATTTTAGAAAAACACAGAAAGATTATTTTATGAAGTAAACTGTGCTGCAGTGCTGGCATTTAGAGATGCGATGCTCCTGACATACGCCAAAACTGTTTGGGGAAAGGAGTACTGAGCATGGTCTGGTCCGATCTCCAATTTCTACAAAGCAACAGGCAACGCAATGAAACAACGAATCTGTTTTTTCCTTACTGAAAACTTAAAGCAGGATGATAATAATCGAAGCAAATTGTACGGGGTATCAAACTGTACAGTCTTATCAAACATTATTTTGCAATACCTACAATTAGCGCGTATGCCCAATCGCAGTAGTGTCTCCACCTGACCTGCCTTGGCGTTCTACCCCTTCTTTCTAAGCGGTCTTTTACGCTCGCCTCAAGATTGCTTGCAAATCCCTGTCCATTGTAGCTCAAGAAATTATGTCGTAATTTTTTTACATTATCAGACCACATGATTGCAATTCACCTTTTGAAGTTGAACATGTAACATGAACTAATTGTATAACCGACGGTCGTTCTTACCCAACTTACCTCATTGCATACAGCATTTCCTGTTTGGCAACTTCGGGATCTGATTTACTATAAACACTTTGAGACCTTTTCTCCATTTTAGAATACGGTCTGGTTTTGGTTTTGGTTTTAGTTCTGTTTTTCGATGACATTTTTAATTCCGTCAAGGTATGCCACTAGATAAAAACACACAAAGCTCTTACTAAGCACTTAGTGTTTGACAGCTCACTGCATGTGATTGTTTTTGATTGGCTGATTGTTTATCTAGCTGAAGAGGTGTGAAGACAACCGCAGGGGCATAAAATTCCCGCGAAAACTTTTGTCGCTGTTTTCTCGCAAATAAAAATACATAGTTTTAGTGCATTCAAGATGTTATAACTCGGTCTGTTTTAAGTCAAACCTGTCCAAATTTTCACACCTTGTAGACAATAACCGGATGTCCAAAAGGGTGCCGGGGAATGGCAAGTAATTGTTTCATGATGAAATTATATGCAAATCAATAGGTGATAAGAGAAATTTTCAAAGCTTTTATTTTGAAATGCTGTAAAAAAAATATTAAGCAAAAACTTGAAAAAGCCCGACACCCTTTTAATGTATGGTTATGCTAAATTGCGGAGGTGACGTGTTGACAGTTTTTTATTGTAACACGTAAGAGTTATAACATCTGAAGCAGAAGTGGTACTCATGCATATTTGACCTAAAAGCGGGATTCAGATAAAAAAATCTGTTTTTTCAGACCTGGGTATTAAACTACATTCAATGTTTCGTGTATAAAAGCTTACGTACGGCGCGCAAGAGTAATTTTATCCGCGCATACCTCCATCTTATTCAGTAACCTTAAACCAGTTCACGCTGGTCTTCATTTAGCTGCTCTAGATAAACCAGTTTGTAAACCTTTCTCAACCAGTTTTACCTTTTTTTTTGCTATAAATTTGAGGCAGCTTATGGATCTTATCATTCCATGCACTTTGTAAGCCGAGACCTTAAGTGCTGATGGATGCTTAATGAGCCCTGTTTTTAAAAGGTATAAACACAACGTTTCACACAATGAAGAACTCAGACATGACATGCAAATTTGTTCATTGAGAAATGGCTCAATAAATGTTTGAATAAAAATACACCGTGATCATTCGGGGTTTTTTTGTAAAAAATAAATTGCATAACAAAAATGTCAAGTGAATGAGAGAAGGGAAGACCAAAACACACACAAAATGTTAACTAACTTTAAGTTTATTTTTCATTTTTTCAGATACTGTTTACATTCTTAATCGGTTTCAGAATCGATTCCAGTATTACTATCCGCTTCAAAATGTTGTTTGTGGCCAGATCTGGCCTACTCGAGTGATCTGTCAGCGACCTCGACACTGATTCGTTGTTCGGTACAATGGGAGCTGCTCAAGTTGCCCTTCACCCTCCCCGAACGGGAAAATTTGTCAGCGACGGTTGGTTAATTGATCCGTCCACGCATGGACTTATTGAAGTATGGCCTACGAATCGGAGATTTTGGGAACGCCATAAAGGAGTAGAAAAGTCAGGGAGGGATGAGATTGG
>JAOBYE010424532.1:0-14007 GCA_025403585.1 Parazoanthus swiftii
AAATACCAGATCGCCGATTTCATACCCTAAAAAATACGACGGTCATACCTACCATCCAAATATAGGGAGTACCCCCCGGGGGTTTATATATTGAACAACCTAAACATGAAAATTGAAAATGGTAGCACACCGGTGTATTGCACCTGTTAATTCTAACAGGCTCTTCAAACAAAGGGCGCATCTTGAATTTGGGTACTGGACTTGTCAATAAAGTCTAACGCACCTTTTAACAATGATAAATAACACTTTTTGTGTAGAAAGACACTTCAATTTGTTCAATTCTTGTTTTGATTTGATAAAGTTTACAAGAGGAACATCATTTGCACTCTTGTGGTCACTTTTTGCGAGTTTGAATTTCTTTATTAAAAAGAATACAGTTCAGCTACTTACAATAGCTCAAAACAGTTACCGTTTCCGTCGATTTACGAATTTTACCACGCAAAGGAGGAGTAAGTCTTTAATATAACTGCAGTTGTATTGTCAATTTTGAAATGTTAGACTCAGAATGCAGGCCCGTAGGTAGGGGGTACGCACCCCACCCCCATGGATCCAAAAAGGTCCGCATTTGGATGTTTAATCAGACGATGAAGAAGCCCGAATAGTTTTTTCGTAACAGTTGGTGCTACCGCAATTCAAGACGACTAAAAAAACCGCCATAAGTGTGTTTGTCCCATAAATTTTGCTTTTAAGAGTCCAAGTTTACGAAATTTGCACCCCCCAACAAAAATCCTGCCTATGGGCCTGTTCAATAAAATAGTTTTGTATACTGGTCTGCGTTGCGAGTTAAATAGCCGGCAGCTCTCACGACAGGCGTGCAAGGCTTCCCAAAGGGACGCACAGTGTAAGCAGGGCGCGAGAAAGAATGGACAGCGCAACGCGCTCATTGACTCTTGTACCACGTGTGATGCAAGGGGAACTGGGGCGAGAGCACTAGACAACCGGAAGATCTAAATCCTCAAACAGAATGTCGTCGTTCAACTCATCTAAACACGGGGATTCGAGCTCCTGTGCAAGCGAGCTTTTTTCCGCGGCCCTTGAGTCGCACGTCCTTCAGGGATTTGAGCGCGTTGTGTCGCCATTGAAAACGACCGGTTGGTAAAAGAGGGGATGGCGAGTGTTGCTAAGCAATGGAGTTCCTTCTTGGAAATGAAAGATAAAGAACTGAAAGATGCAAACCGCCAGTTTCACGGTTTGTTGCTCGTTAAGGAAACCTCCAAAGACGAGCTCTACCGCGAAGTGCTGATGAAAGGTAAAGCTTCCCATTTGGGTCAAGTGGCATCAAAACAAGTCGAGAGACTTAAGGGAGAGTTGCAAGTGACAAAGAATGAAACCGAAAGCTTGCAAGTAAGGTTGAGAATGATGGAGGATTCTCTCCAGGAAGGTAACTCACGGCTTTTTGAACTGGAGGATAGCAATGCAGCATCAGAACAGGAAATAGAATGTTTGAATATAGAAAGTCTTAAGGAAGCGAAGAAAGTTCTTGATACGGAGCTGGATGACGTCCGTTTGAAATGGTTGGAAACAAAATACAAGAGTGAGTTAAAAAGGAGAACAGCAGTTTGTCTGCACAGCAGATGAAACTCGCTCTTGAGACGTGGGGACTCAGTTAAGAGAACTTGAATCAGCCGAGAACGAGCTGGGGGCGGCTGTGTGGTTAAACCAAACCCTCCGATGTGCAGCCAAAAGGAAAGAGGTAAGAATAAAATTGGCTTTTTGTACTTATGCGATAAACCTCTGAAGCAACTGCTTAAGAACAATCCCTTCGATGATATTTCAAGGATCTCCAAGTAACTGATACTTTGAAAAGCACCTCGACGAAGAAAGCGACAAAGGGCGCTTTTCGTTAGTCGGGTTTATATAAGGTCAGGGCATATATATACATGCAATTTTTTTCCTTGTCGGACCAGCTAGAGCAAGAAATTGGAAATCACCCTAAATGCTACCTGTCCGTTTTTAATAAGTTACGATATCGGACACTTTTGCCTGGTTAATCACTAAAACCCTTTGATACAAATTCAAAGGCTCGAGGGTTCAGGCCACAAGTTCTCAAAAATACTTGCTTTTGTTTGTCATTTTTGATAAGAAAAATGCCGCAAGTAGATTATTTTTACGGAGCCGAATACTGCTCCACTTTTTGTACTTTGATGCTTTTATGTAAAAGGTAACTAGTTATTATTAATAAAAGTTCTATAAGTTTCAGTTTTCGGTTTAGTTTTCTTTTTACGAAGTTAAACGTTGCATCATAATTGAGAAACTTTTCGCGTTTGTAAAAAGATATTTAGTTCAGGCTTGTTGGAGATACGAGGGAAGGAAACAGGAGGGGCGGGGTTGATCACATGGTTTTAGAGAAGAGAAAGAGGGATCAGCAAGTCCCTCCAACGGGAGTATGCAAATTTTGTAAGGAAAACATCCTCTCACTGCGTTTTTTTCTAATTTAGGGAAAGTTCAGACGGTTAAGGAGGTGGATATCAAGAAGATTTGCGCCCATCCCACGTACATGAATGTTGAATGAATTTAAAGACTCTAATTAACTGACTGAATAATGAGTATAAAAATACACAATTTTTGTATGCTGCAACAAAGGAAAAACTTTTAGTTAGGCTTAGGAGATACGTAATAAAAGTTTCTATACAAAAACACAACGATTCTTTAATGCTTGCGTCTATTGCGAAAAAGCTGCCATAACCCAATGTCGCCTGTATTAAGTTAGTTACAAATTCTTTAAGCATTCTGATGTTACACGTGACCTTTCTTCTCTGTGACTCTTTTCTATCTATATACTAATTTTCCATCACTGTAAAAATTTCGGACGTATATAAATTTCAGACGATCAGTTATTTTCGGACATTTTTTTATCCGAAACTACCCTGGAACCAGAGGTAACTTCGCGATTTAGAGCCATTATATATCAAGGACTGTCAGCCGACGAGGGGGCGGAAGACGATAGCTTTCTCCTTCTCGTATTTTCCTCCCTTGTACTGTTTTTCTACATCTAACAACCAGCCGTGCCCGGTCTGGCACCCAGGGTGGTCGTAAATTAAAACCGTCCCAACTGTTCTGCTTTTCCAAAATGTATAATTTTATCTTGGTAGTTTGCTTCTGGGTCAGTAGCTGATGCTACAGCAACTTTTCAGTTTGGTAACCTTTGCAGTCCCTTGACAATATTCGTTTCCATAACAATTAAACTTGACAGAATCTCAAATATCTCAAACATAGGTTTCTATAACTTTAGAAATGATACACAAACAGAGCTCGGTATCCCCCTTTTTTGCACAAGGTTCGGAAATTATTGACACCATGGGGAGACCACGTGAAGACATAATAAAAAAATATTCCCCCACCCTTGGGTCTTACCACATATCAACAGAACAAACTACTGATGATTTCACGAGCGGATATAGGATTGTTTTATGGATCCTATCACACACCAACAGAACCAGCTTTGTGACGTCAAACGTCCGACGAACGTCTGTCAAAAATGTTTGTTTTTTTTCTCGGAAAATCAGTTTTGCATGAAGAAAATCGGGTGTTTTAGAAGCGAACTTTACATCATTTGTATTGAAAAATTGGGTTTTGAGCCCGAAGGGGGCCGGGAGAAAGAGAAGGGGGGGGGGGGGTATTTGAATACGTCGTTACTTGAGTGCGGCGCCCAGAGGTAGGTTTTTCAAGTTTTGGTCTAAAATTGGGTATAAATTTGGATCTTTTGGTCTGAAATTGGGTATTATTTTTGGATGAAACTGCGTGGGTTTTAGGGTGAAAACCTTATCAAGCGAGCTATGTCCCTTTTTCAATGGCAATTTTTGCACAATCTCTTTCCAGTGTACATAATACATCTATTTGTCTTTGTTTAGACCATGCAACCCTGCTGGCATGCTGTTGCGAGAAGACTTGCAATCACTGTCTTGTCTGTGAGGTTTTCTTCTTTTCAATTCGTAACAACGAGTGAACTAGCCTTTAATCCAATGTTATACCAAGTTCCCTACAGATTTCATACTCGTAGCAGACGTTTGTTGTTGGTATCGCAAACAAACCTCAGATGCAGAATCATGCCTTTGTCCATGTCTGTCGATTAGCTGCCCTTAACCGCCTTCGCCTTCGGCGCAGTAGCAAGAGCAAAAGCAAAATCTCGTCTTCGTCTGAGGAGCTGGGATCGGCCACATTTAATTGCATTCTCGCGTGGGCTCTGGGGTAGAAGAATTTGTTTGATTGGGCATGCGTATTCGTATCATTTGCTATGCTGATAGCTTAGCACGCGCGCACATTTGGAAGAAAAGTTCATTCGTGAACAAAATTATTCAACATGTCGAATATTCGGCGCCGATGGCACGAATGACCAAATTCGCTCAAAACGGCACCGCACACTGGAGGAACTTGCTTTAATGCTTACGCCAACTGTCACGAATGACCATTAGCTCAGCTGATAGCTCTAGTGTGCGCCGGGCTGAAGACATGACAAAGCCGATCTTTTCCATAACTCGCATAAGTTATTTCAAAATCACAACAAAAATAGTGCTGAACATTGTATTGTGTTTTTGCAAAGATATACCGGTAGTAATAGTAATAAATCATAAACAACGTTTTTCTCTTTCACGGAAATATTCCAATTTCCAGTAATCGCCACAAACAAAATAAATTCGTAAATTTCAATAACGAGGCCCACTTGAGCGAACAAGTCGAACGCACTTCACTAATCTGTGATTACTTCTAGTATAAATGAAAAATGATCAGAAACACTGGAAAGCGGAACTTTTGACTTGGAACTTAGGGGGCGTCGACAAATTAAAAAAAGGGGGGGGGCGTTGGACGTTGTCCTGAGACCCGCTCCCCCCTCCCCCGATAGCGTCCATTCCATACTTTGTCAAGCTACTGTAAATTTGTTTAATGCTAAAAAAGGTGCCATAACGTCCACGGCTATGGAGGAGGGGGCTTCATGAAATGGAGAATGAGGGGAGGAGGTTAATCAGGCGCTTACGGTGCAGTTAGTGGTCATTCGAGACAATCATTACTCGCCCACCCCTCCCTCGCCCCGCCCTCCAGCAAGCGCCACATGGGGAGAATGGGGAGAGAATCAGCACGTACTTCAATGTGTACACGTTGTTGGTTGCAGGGAATCAGCTTTGTGACTGTTCACAATGTCATTCGCTTCAAGTCTTCGATCAAAGTGCTGGAAACTGGGCATGGGAAATGCTTCAAAATCTTCAGCGAGTCGCTTAGGTAAGTATTTTTTGTGTGTAGTGGCCGTTACACGATCTTTGCTAATTCAGTAATTGCATCGTGTTTGTGACATGCTTGATTTCTCACGGTATGACCAAAATATAAATCAAGAGCTCATAAATTTCCAAGACAGCTTGCATCTTTCAGTCAACTGCGATATGTTAGTAAATATAGGTTCAGCTAGTCAAGGAAAAACCGAGATTCAGTGTTATTTGCAGCTCGACCGGTCGGTGTTAAAACATTGATGCTAGTCCTGATTGAGATTCGAAATTGCCACATACTCATCGATCAGTGGTTAGCAAGGACTGTAATAGCTAAAATAATGTCTTTTGTGCCTTTGTGGTTCTAATTGGTCTGCGATTATACTCTCCTCCCTTTTAAGGTAAATGAATAAATAGGTCAAAAGTGTTTTGTCGTAACATACTGGCCAGTGAATAAGTGATCGATTACGAGTTTCGTCCAGACACTGATTCAGCTTGCGCAAGTGAAAAAGCTTTTAAAACGAAATCAGGAAGTTATTTCGAAAAGTACAAATTAATGAATCATAAGTTTTGAAATACTTTGATAGCTTTTGTCTGAGCAACGCTGTTAAGAAAACACTCCTTAAGTATGAGCCAAATAAACAGAAACAGACAGCCAAATACACAGACAGAATTATTAGACACCTTTTGCCTAGCCCTGGAGCAGGAACCCCCACCCCCACCCCTTACCCATCTCAAGTTTGCAAAATGAGTACAGGGGAATTGTACCAGGCACTGTTTTTGAGTACAAGAGTGAAAGTGAGCAGATGAGCTTGTTTTCAGTCATCACAATAATAAAATTCACTTCAGATTCAATCATGAAATTCAAAGAATGATTGAGTGAATTATTATACAGTAATGTTTATTTTATTCACCAAATGCTAAAGCCTATAAGGTCTACCTTTCATTCACTCATAAATCACAGAAAAAAATAAACAACTAATATTTTAAACTTGTTTTGTTCAAATATGTTAATTTTTATTATTGGTGTTGTTTTTAAAATGCTGTTGTTATTATTATTATTGACACTACTATTATTATTATATTAAGTTATAAGTATACTGCTCACATTGCTTGGCTTCCTGTCTGCAGGAGCTTCTCCATTTTGTAATCGAACAAAATCGACAGCAGCAAGGCCTGAAGTATCATCTCTGGATCCAGGAGTTGAAATGCCAAAATGTGATTTTGATCCAGGAAAATATGATGTAAGTTTTTGACAGATTGTGCAGAATAGGATTGGAGTTCATTCCCTTAAGACTTTGAAACAGTACGATTCCTACTTTAATTTGAAGAACTGAAAGAAACTGGGAGAGACAGAGTGTCAGACAGAGAGAGACACAGAGACTGGCTAAATGCCTAATTTTGTTGTTTATGTGATTGCCTTTTAGGGTCCTTTATCATTTGAGGAAGCAAAGGTTATCAGAAAAGAGAAGCTTAATGCAGCTCTGTTTGCTTACTACAAGAACCCAGTATTTATATGGAAGGTAATTTTTGTTAACAAACAAAAACACACAAACTTAAACATAAGAAAGTGTTTATTATGTGTCAGTAGGTTCTTGTAACTAGTTGATGTAAAACTTAGATAGTTTTGATTTCAATGTTTTTATCTTCAATTATTTTTAGTTTTTCACCTTAAAAGTTAGTTTACACCTGCATGAATAACATGATTGTATTATCTGTACAATATATATGAGACAATTGTTGCACTTTGTCTGTTTCAAACATATAGGGTAATATGCAGTGGCTGTGGGATGCAAGCGGCAAGAGATATTTGGACTTGTTTGCTGGAATTGTAACAATCAGTGTTGGACACTGTCATCCGTACGTTCATGACTTCATTTTTAAAATTTTTAAAATTAACTTAAGTTATGTCTGGTCACAGTACCAGTATACAAACAGGAATGTGTGTGTATACAACTGACTTGCTACTACGGCTGTGACTAGACTTAAATTATAAGGGGAAGGCAACTGCCCTCCCTACCTGATGCTAGCTACACCCCTGCTTAAGCCCACTGCAGACGTTAGCAACCACATACAGTTTTCGACGTGCATAATCAACGTTGCATGAAACCATGAAGATTTCATTTTTCATTGCCAAGAGCTGCACACACATGCGAGAATTGGTGATTTTGATCAATTGATGGTCGATATAGCAGCTGTAAACCTACTTTGCCACCATTTTTTAATCCAAAGTCGATGTCATATGTTGTCCCGCATTCTCGCTGGTTTCAGATAACCTATTAAACAGACACAGCTATTATATATTAAGCCGATATGATAACTTACTTGCATATTTTCAAAGGGTACTTGTGCAAATACAAATTAAACAATATTTGGTATTTGAAAGATTAGTACCATTTTCTATAATATTAATAGGTATTTAAAAGGGGTAGTTGAAAATTTGAATGGTACAGAATTGTGCCTCAGGGCAAGCCCCCCGCCCCCTTCCCAATATGAAATTCTATTGAGTACCTCCACCCTGGAATGATGCTAGAAAATAGGATCTCATTTTGTTTACAGCTACGTCACTCGAGCTGCAAACGAGCAGTTGGACAAGTTGTGGCACACTACAAACATCTATTACCATCCCAAGATCCACGAGTATGCAGAGAAATTGGCAGCAAAAATGCCAGGGGATCTGAAGGCAGGTTTGATTTATAATATCGCTGACATTGGGTACCAGTTCAATACACTACACTTGTTTCCTAGCTAGATCAGGTCTTAAAAGGACTGAAAGGAGACAGGTTGTTTCTTTTCCCCAAACTGAAAGTACATTCATTTGCCAAAATTATTAATAGTGATTGCAGTCAATTTGCAAACAGTCCAACTGTCATGACAGCTGTTGGTTACTGAACATTTGAGCAGTCCTGCTAATTAAGATACAAATTAATCATTCCCTAATTAATGTTGCAGGTGTGTTACTTTGTGAACAGTGGGTCAGAAGCCAATGACCTCGCTATGATGATGGCCAGACTACACACTGGTGCCTTTGATATCTTCTCATTAAGGTACTTTATTATCCTAATTGAGGGGGGGAGGGGGGCAACCGTGCTTGCCATTTGGAATATTTGGTAGATACTGTACTTGCCACGCTGTGGCTATTACCAGTAGTTAAAAATTAATTGACTGTCCCAACATAAATTAAAAACAAATCTTCAATACTCCATTTTTGTTTTATTTAGTTTATTTACAGGGGCAAATTTAGGGGAGGGGCCAATACGGAAAGCAATTTGAAGACATTTTTCAATTTTGAAAACACTTTTCATAAGGATCCACTGAAAAAAGTGACTTTGGAGTACAGGTGTACTCCCCCTTTCCCTCCCCCGTCCCCACTTATCCTTTGCAGGATTGTATTCTGTCACCCCCCCCTTTTCTGTTATACTGGGCCCTGCCCCTAATTTTAGTTTGCTGTGTTTGATCAACTAGGAATGCGTACCATGGGGCCAGTCCGTACACAATGGGTATCACTGCTCACGGTCCCTGGACATACAATCTTGCCAATGGGTTTGGCTGTCATCAGGTAATTAGTTTTTTAATAAGGGGCCGTTCATTTTTTAAGAGGTATTATTATGATGTAATTATTATTATCATTATCATTATTATTTTAAAACTGAATATTATAACTTTTACTTAATATGCACTGATTCATTGACTTCCTTGCCTAATGCATAGTCACGCTCATTCCCAGACTATGAATGCAGATGTCTATAGAGGTCCTTGGGGTGGAGCAAACTGCCGAGACTCTGTTGCACAGGTAAACTTTTGTAACAAAGTGTTAATTTCCTATTCCTAACAGGTTCGTTCTTTACATTCCAGATTGAAACTTAATTCACGTCAACATGCATGCAGAGTATATACAGTAATGTATCTCAAAATATCTTTTTTACCAAATGAATACAAATGTGCTCTCATTTAAGTTACCCAGCTGTCCTTAAATCAGTTCTAATTAATTTTCTAAATCTTTTGGGTTTCAGACAACAAAGGACTGCAACTGTGCTCCAGGTAAGATCATTGCTCTAGATTTACGAACTTCACACACACGACAAGATTGTACGCAATGACCGTGTGCCATCTGCAATTGTTGCATTTATAACAATCTGTATACTGAACAAAATATCAGGTAAACAGAACCGATTCTACCTGAGAAACGTTTGACGCAACAGTTTCACGGAGTGCCGTGCACCAAATGCTACACTCGCGAGCAATATTTATGGGAAATCGATGGAACATCGTGCAGTGTACATGCCTGTTTTGTCATAATTAAAGGTCTTAGAGTCTTTAATAGGCCCGGACAACTCTTCGCATTTTAAGTACTTTTTTTCCAAAGTGCGTGGAAAATAATTTTATTAGAAAATCTATCATTCATCGGTGATCGGTTTTCAAAATAACGAAATTCAACACTTGTTGCTTTATAACTTACAACTATCAAAACTGGAAATGTTTTGCTGCTTTAATACTTGTGGCTTAAAACGACATAACATTTTCAGTTTATATAGTCGCAAAGGTCTAAAAGACAAAGTACTGTCTTCTAAATTCGGACTTGTAAACGGACATTTTGCCAAACTATTACTTAAAAACATAACTTTGGAGCTGAAATTTGTCGGGAAATTAGCCTGGTAGCGCAAGACTCGCTTCTCTTCAATGTAGTTTCTTTACAAAGTGGGTTTTGTTGAAATTGAAAACTGGAGAAACTGGAAACTTGTTCATAAAGGACGCGCATTTCAGTCAATGGAGATCTGCTTGAACACGTATTTCCACATGGCCAACCTGCTCGATTGCCATCGATTGTTAAGAAGATACTTCGTCGTTCTTCTTCCTTACTGAAGTCGTACAGGTCTGTTAGCATGACGGGTAGACTACGAGTAGTCCCTATTTTTCCTCTTGAGTCCCTTGAGCCTCGGAATAGAAGTTCACGGAACGAAAGACGGCGCGACGCGCGGAAACTTTCTCTCTTATCGTGTTATTCTCGCCCCAGTTTCCGCGCGCCACGCCGTACTTCTTTCCCGAGGCTCGACGGACTCAAGAGGAAAAATAGGGACTACTCGTAGTCTACATGACGGGTGACATTCACAATTTTAAGTTTACTCAAGTTTGTATGGATGATTATCTAATTGCATGTGTGTTATCAGTAATAGTTAGAAACACGCCTGTCTTTCCCTACCCTCACAGGACAGTGTATGGCTTCTGATATGTATGCCGATCAACTGGAAGATGCATTGAGACATTCTACAGGCAAGAAAGTGGCAGCATTCTTTGCAGAAGTTATTCAGGTTAGTACATGTAGCTCACGTGACAACCAGGTTTGCCTTTCCACTTGTCGCTCAAGTGACAATCAGGTTAGTACGTGTAGTTCACGTGACAGTCAGAGTTGCACATGTAGATCACGTGACAATCAGGTTAGTCGGTGTACGTATCTCGCGTGGTAATCAGGTTAGTACATTTTGGAATCTTGCTTTTACTATTTTTTTGTAGCCCGTCAGTTTAAAAGCATAAATCTTTGGGGTAATCGACGTACATAAGCCATGGTATTCTGTCTAGATAATAATGTCTAAAGCTTTTTTGATACTTAAATCTTGGATCTGCTTCTCTAGGGTGTTGGTGGTTCAGTCCATCTTCCAAAGGGATTCCTAAAGAAGGCGTACAAGATGATTCGAGAGAGGGGTGGTGTGTGTATTTCAGATGAGGTGAGTTTTTCAAGGTCTGCGAATTAGGGACCGCATGTGGTTGAAGAGACGGTTGTGTAATTTCGAGATAAAACGCATTTAAATGTGTGTGTTTGTGTATGTGTGCACGTGTGTGTATGTGTATGTGTTTGTGTGTGCACATGTGTGTATGCGTATGTATACGTACGTGTGTTTGCGTGTGTGTATGTGTATATATATGTGTGTGTGTGTGTCGGGAGCTATGATTGTCAAAACCCTAACTCAGACTCTGACCACAGCCACTGTGTCTCGTATGGCTTGCTAAATCAGAGGCTTGCAGCTTGTCATGACCCAGCGTATGATTAAGTTTGTCAATACACAAAATAGTGCAGTTTCGTCTCCCAACATGCACAAGCACACACGACACCTCTCCCTTGTTATTGGCCTCACAGCGTTTTTTGCAGACGTTATGCTTTCTTCACACTTTGCCAATTTTTCAGGTTCAGTGCGGCTTTGGACGACTGGGCAGCCATTACTGGGGATTCGAAACACAAGACGTTATTCCAGACATAGGTGATTACAACATCAGACACATTTTTCAATTTTTGTACTCTTTTACTTTGCCAGTTTGTTGTATTATACTTAAAAGTGTCTCCCTGTTTTATAAATGTGTGTAAGAGAATACTAATCTACTCATATTTGAGTGCTCCGAGAATTCTGAATCACTGATGGAATTTGACTTTGTAACCCTCTGGTTTCTGGTCAGATGCTATCAGTGACTTAGAATTTTCTGAGTACTGATTCCAACTTTGGTAACAATCAACCTGAAGTTGTAACCACCTTGGTCGTTGTTATCAATTTGCAGTTACTATGGCTAAAGGAATGGGAAATGGATTTCCCATGGGGGCAGTAGTCACTACCCCAGGTAAGTTTCTAAATTTCTATTGTTTATAAAGAACAAAATTTTAAGGGTCGTTCACAGTTATTAACGTTTTCACAAACGTGCAAAGAATACTTTGGTAAGGAAGGGATCTAATCTAACTAACGCTGTTATAATGTCGATCTGTTGTTCCCATATTGGAATACCTTTATTATGTGTACACTTTTGGAGGAGGTAGCAGATGGGTACAAAGAGAGTACATTTTTATGCTTGTGTGAAACTGTTGCTATTGTACCTCTTTCGTTTGGGGGTTTGTTGTCTCAGTTCAGATCATATGAGAATGCCCTTAATAAGAATAACGAAAAACTGTTCTCATGGGAATTCTGACCTGATCTGAAATATGGGACAACACATCCCCAAACGAAAAGGTCTGTTGTGAACGACTGTCAATGCAACTACAAATCCAGTCGTCATTTGTTGGAAGAATCATAATAAATAGTTTATATAAAGCCAAGTGACGTTCCTGCAAAACGTTTTGTAGTTCGGTGGAAGTTTTAACTCGAGTTTTTGAACTTACGGCTTTGACAACGAAACTGTTCCGATTACGATTCTCGCGTCACTTCTGTTGACTGTAAAGGACTGAGTGTGCCAGAAGATTTGCAAGTGAGTGTTTGTACTTGTACATGTTGAGAATACGAACTAATAGTTTCATTGATGTCCAACCAGAAATCGCCAAGACAATGGCTACAGCGATTCACTTCAACACGTTTGGCGGCAACCCGGTCTCTTGTGCAGTTGGTGGTGCAGTGCTCGAGGTACAGTTCCACCCATCTTGGAGTGGAGTCTTCGGATGAAATGCCTCATTTTTAACTGAGATGTTAGAGAATTCTCATGTCTGATGTCAGTGGCAAAATGGTGAAGTGATTAGTTGGAAACCAACGTTCATAAACGTTTTAACAGAGAGTCTGTTGCTTCCTTCCTCATTATTATTCTTCTTATTTCACCCTTTCCCGTGCCCTCTTTTCTCCCTTTCCATAACTCCATGGGTTGCCGATTATGTGTGTCCTTAAAAACTTCAAAAATTACGGAGAATTTATGTGGCTTAACACAAGTTTCTGTAAATTCGCAAGTTTTTTAACACTTATTTCTACGAAACTTAGTAGACATACCAAAACCAAAATGTTCAAAGAGTACCGATTGTATCATGCTCTATCGAATCATTATTTATAGACTGATGTATGCCTGAACATCAGTTATCGAGACAGCAAAATGTAAATGGTAACGTCAGAAATGCCAATTTTCCTGCAGGGAAGTACTACAATTTTCGTTTAAAGACAAAAGATTATCACCTTTTTCGCGGCCGCTGGTAATGTTCTCATAATTAACAAACGCATTTCTTTTAAGGAAAGAAAATTAACATATTATTCCATTAGGCCATCGAGCAGGATGGAACACAGAAGAACTCGGAAGTTGTCGGCACACATTTCCTGGAAGAGTTGGTAAAGTTGAGGGATGAATTTCCTGAAATCGTTGGAGATGTACGAGGAAAAGGCCTCATGATTGGGGTCGAAATGGTCACAGACAAGGTAAGAATACATCATAGGTATTTTGCCGTGGCCAAAATATCGGTTACTCAGCCAAACAAATGGGAACTCATTAATTCAATACAGTTGTTAGATTTTCCCCCAGATGCCTGGAAATGGAACTAGCATACATTTGCATTAGCGAAAGGGTTTATTACGATCTTACAAGTCACTTTATTCGTACAAAACCTATAAAGCAGTGTTTTTTAGAAAGTCTCCTCTTGTCATAGGAGTCCCGTCGCCCAATGCCCATGGATGACTTTGTACCAATCTGGGAAGATGCTAAGGACATGGGAGTCCTCCTAGGGAAAGGTGGTCTGTATGGCAATGTAAGTATATCCTTTGCTGGTAATCTTTATTATCTTTTCCAGTTATCACATTAAACCTTGATGTAATGTTGAGGGCGAGCTCTAGCCGGAATATTATAAGTATCCAGTGAGCAATAAATTATAACACACAAGAGCTATGGAGACAGGGTTTTTCTGTTGCTGTAACTAAGCTTTAAAACTGAATTATACCCAAGACAGTTAGACTCACTAAAAGTACGAACTACCTGGATTAGTCATAACTTCCATTTGTTTCCTTAGACATTTCCATTTGTTTCCTTAGACATTTCCATTTGTTTCCTTAGACATTTCCATTTGTTTCCTTAGACATTTCCATTTGTT
>JAOBYE010424643.1:0-14006 GCA_025403585.1 Parazoanthus swiftii
AGAAGGTCGCCCAAAGTTCAACCCTCGACCAGGCCGGGAATTGAACCCGGGACCTTCTGGTTGGCAGTCAGAGATCTTACCAACTGTGCCAACCTCTACCATAGCAGTTATTCACCCATTTCCGCCTGCATTCTGATGCCAATCCCCTGGTTGACTGGTTATTGTTCATACAAGTTGGTTAAGCGTGAGAACTTGTTCTTTTGTCATTCTTTTGGTGCATTTGTGTTCACGTAACTGTGATGCAGTTCAGCACAAATTCCTCCACTCGTGTGTATGCCTCTAGGGGGAAGATCTGCTTTACTTTAGTTGTCAGAAATGCTTTTTCCTCTTTCTACCGATCTTAGTATCTTCTCGGCTTCTGTTTCTTGTACAGTTGATTTCAGTCAAAGATTAACTGGTATGACGTAGCGGTGTTTGTAGTGTTGGTTGAAGCGCAGATGGTTTCTGAAGCAAGCAACTTTCTTTTCACAGTTCTCCAAATCAAGAACAAGATTCGTGCCCAAAATCCTGTGTGATATTGCTATGGAGATTCATCCATTCAGGTAATATAACTAATCACAAAAAGAGTTTTTTCACTTTAGTTTCCGTCGGAAAGCTTTCGACCACTTCTGTGGTCCTGTATGTGCTATGCTATATAGTTACGCGTGTTTTCGAGAAACGCTATGCGTGTGGTCTTATAGAAACAACGTGCGTGTTGTATGTCAATAACGCACAATACGCCTGTTGTGTTAATTCAAGAAACGACGCGCGTGTTACGCGCGTAGTTTTCAGAAACGCCACGCGTGTTGTTTGTCGTGATCACTGTAACACATAACACGCATGTTGCGTGTCATTTCTAGAAAGGACGTGCGTGTGGACTGTAACTTTATTAAGTGCTCTGTTAATGTTTGAGGGAGCCAGGTTAAGTTTGGAATGGCAATATTAAACGGGAATGTTGGTTTCGTTTGCATAAACAGTCGGTCCCAATCTAGACATCGCGCTTTCATCGCACCAGACTTGATTAACTCCATTGGGAGCAGCGGCGAAAGTCGGTTGATAGCTTGATGCCCGAACTGATGGATCAATTGAGCCCTGTAAACCTAAGCGTGCGTGACCTTAAAGCGCGGTCTAATTTAGAAAGTGTGCAAGTCATCATCGAACCCAATTACAAGATGGTTTTGGATAATCTCGGATAATATTTCGTATCCAACAAACGAAAGGTTGAAGACGATACTATTCCGCCTTTGTATATCGAGGAGTTGATTCACTAGCGCTGTGTTTTGTCTGACAATCATTTGACAAAGTAATAGACGCACATATACTTCTTGTGATCCCAGATATATCGTTACCGAAAACGCATTTAGGTGTAGTGTGCACTGATCGTGGTGAACAAGTCTCTACTTTAGTTTCATGTACTCTATGTTGAACCCCCAGTCTTTCTCTACATAAGGGTCAACCAATTTTTGGATAAGCTTTTTGAAAAGGGCGAGAACCCACTATATATTTTTCAGAAAAACAAATTGATCACAATATTTTTTTAAATTTGTCAAAATTCAACAAGCTCATACGTTACAAACAATATTCTATAAAACACAACAAATCAATTTTAATTATTTGAATCAGTCATAGCGATAAAACTTTATTTCTGTATATCGGTGTATTTTAAAAAGTACGTAAAATTTTGCGAATATTGGATTAAATGATACTTTCTTTGTATTCAGTTATCCCGTTGGTAAAAGCTTGTCGAAAACGTTTTTAGTGGAGCTTCTTTGAGAAAGTACATCCTGGCTTGTACATCAAGTCTGTTTTCTGTTCACTTTCGATTCCACTATTCAGTTCGCACATTCCCTCACTCAAGACGAAATTAAAGGATAAACACCTAGAATTTGAAGTGCACCGTTGAGCACAGGAAATGTCGTTGCTTGTGTAAACCATATCCATCGCCTTTCCAAGAAGAACGTGGTTTGAGGTGATTTGATAGACAGAGCTGCGGGTTGTCTGTGCCGCGAGAGAGACTGACAACTCCACTGACAACATGAGTAAAACGACGAGAAGCAATTGCAGCGGTTTTCCTCTCCCTTCCATTTCAACTCTTCGATTACTCTGGAAATGTTATCACCTTCTCTTGGTATCAGTTGCTATTCTTCGTCTTAAGTCAATACAGAGAGCGACGAGCGGAAAGTATTCAGTTTGTGTGTGAATATTGAAGCTTTGCATGCGTAGGGCGGACAATGATCGTAAGATATATTTTACAGTTTGTCATAGTTTCCCCGCTTTTTACGAGAGCTATCGTTGCTACGCAACACAGCTCAGCTTTTTTTCACCCGCCTTTCACTATTTGAAATGTTTTTTCCGAAAACATCACATTATATTCCTCCTAACAAATAGGGTTCTCATTTCACACTAAGCTACAAAAAACTTCTCAAGATGAGCGTAAAACTGATTTATTTAGTATTTGAAACAGTTTGGCAGCCAGGAATCTATTTTGATCTTGGCATGGCAACCATCAAGTAAAGCAATACCAACCATAAAATAATAACATTTTAAGACACTTTACGTTTTGCCCTTTGCACTTTTATAATTCTAAAAACGGAACAAGCGATTAAAGATTGCTTTTCATTTAAATTTAAAGCTTTCCAAAGTATCTCTCAAGTTTCTTTAACCTCGAGGCAAGCAACAACTGCAATCAAGAAACAATCAAAATTCAATTTTCTTTAAAAATTGCAGAAGAACAAAACGATGACAAAACTTAACTGTATAAATGAACAAATGTGTGAGTATAGAAATAATGTTTACTTGACGCGTTCACTGTTTATCCTTCTTTAAATAAAACACAGGCAGTTTAACTACTCGTTAAATATTTTGTACAAACATTTAAATTGCGAAAAACAATTTAACATTTTGAGGGAATATAAAATTTTTATTTCAAACTGGCAAGAAACTAATGCTAAAAGCGTGAATCTTTTACTTTATTATTTTGTTAAGCTCGACTTTTGTTTTTAACTCTTCACGGTAGAAAGTAAAAAGACATTATTTATCAGTTTGTTTTGCAAAACGTCCGAGTCTTACAGCTGCGAGCTCCTTAAGAGGGAGACAAAGCGAAATTGAATCAGCTGTGTTCGTGTTTGCCACACATTAAAAGCCCGCCCACCCACGCTAAGGTTAATAGAGCTAACCAGGCGGACGGGACAAAACAGGGCGTGCTTTATTGTTTTAAAAAGCGCTCAAAAAGAAAATAATTATTAAAATATAGACCTCATTTGGTTTATAATTTGGTTGTTTCCTGATATATGAATTAAACACCTTATTTTACAATATACAGTCTCGTTTGGCTCAATAATTTAACAGTGTGAAGAAAATGCCATAAAAATGCAAACAAAAGGCCCCGATACGTTATATTAGCGCAAATCTACCAACTAACAGCAGGGTTCGCTATGAAGGAAACACGCTAAGACAAGACGCATTCAAAGATAAGCACAAAACTATATAGCAACAACATAGTTTGATTGTCTTTAAAAGCTTGCATGTATTAGTAAATATAATGAACGATTAACAGATTTTCAAGTAATTCGCATTCTTGATAACGACTGAGAAGATATCAAGGCATGCCAAAACAAAAATGGTTTATTTGAAGGAGAAGCAAAATGACAGTTCTGTGTCAGACTGTTGATCCCAGCTGATATGTTAACGGTACTCTGGTGCTATGTGTATGTTGGCCGACTGAAGTAACTGTAAGAAATGAACCGTGCACAACTGCATATGTACAGCAATAACTATACGTTATCCTGCAGCCATTCAGTAGTAAACCTAAAAAGAGAAAAAATGGCAAGACAAGACGAAAATATTCCTAGATAGGTAAAAAACTGCCTAAGATTAAAAAACTCAAAAGGAGAAGGGTTACGCAATCTTCAACTATAATTTCCAAACGCGTGTATAACTACCAAGGGCTTTGAAACAGCTTCCTCAGTCCACCTCTTACACCCTCCAGTTACCTTAACCGTTACTATTATCATTATCATCGTCAATATTATTATTATTGTTGTCAATGCGAAAATAAAAAGGGCTGTGAAAAGAGTGCGAATACCACGATCAAAAGGAATTATGGGGATTGTTAACTCTTTTAATACTGCGAAACTTTTTGTCATCAGTTGAAGCAACCAATTTAAGTGTGGCAAGGCAACCACAGTTAAGTATAATTTGATGGTAATTTGCCACTAGTGATAAACTGGAATCCCCTCACGGTAATTAAACCCAGAAAACACGGTTGGGACAACTATTAAAGGAACAAATTTGAACAAACAAAAGCAACAATTGAACGAACTGTTTTTACTCGGTGAACGCGTCACGCAGTATAACTATCACTATTGTCGGTTTCTTTATCAAATCCTTTCCCTTCTCCATTCAAATTTAGTATGGCAGCTAGTGTGTGCTGACGCAAACAAACTCTGTCTTTGCGGAAGACTTCACTCATTAATAATTACAACGCAATTAAGACAAGAGTTCCCCTCTACAGACTAAAGAGACTACAATCCTGACCAAACTGTGTTTAATAGTCAAGGCTTACTAAATTGTTATTCGCTGTGTATTAGCTTTTGCTGAAATGCGATCACCGAGATCTTTTCCAATTTGTCATATTGTCCATTTCATATTATCTCTTTTTTATTTATTTTTTACAATTCCAAGCGAGAAACCCATTAAATGTATATGTTGAAGTGCCAAGATTTTATCTTGCCGGTTACAGATATTGTTGGGTCTATTATTATTTTTTATTATTATGAGTTATGAGTTATTATTATTATTATTATTATTATTATTATTATTATTGTCCCATTGTCATTGTCTTTGTTACTGTATAACAGTATAAGAACCCAAGTTAGCTTCATAGGGCGATGAGGAGTGACTTACAAAATATGAGCGACTGTCACCTGACATCTCACGTAGCTATGTTTAGGAACACAACGTGGCGCGATCTAAGAGTTGTATTAGCTTAGAAATTTCCTGCGAAAATTAGCTTTTTAAGTATTATTATTAGAACAAATGCTTTTATTTTTGATCAGGATGAAACAAATAAACTATTATAGCAAAGCAAAGTTGAAAATGGCAACTTCTTGGGGATTTGTAAAATTGGAAGCGTTGGCAAGGGTAAAATGAGACAACGAAACACAACAGGCTGTTGGTTGCTTCGTTTGATGAAATATTTCCACTTCTCAACTGAACACATATCGACAGATTTTCTACACCGGAATCTCAGTGTTTTTTGATTATCCACGGGCAGAAACACACTCGGACAGACTGTTTGGAAATAAAGAAAAGTTTCAGAATTAACGGATTGAAGAAATTCGGTTATTAAAAGAAATTGCAAACTCTACTGATCCACTCGTTTGGACACTGGTGTTTACATGTTAATAATAATATTATATGCGATGATAATATTATATGCAATAATATTGTTTTATGCGACAATGATGTTTTACATGGAAAAAATGTCATATGTGATGATAATGGTGGTCTTACTGTTTTAATTCTCAGTTGACAGTCTGTTAAGTTTGACATTTTAGGTTTTTTATATTTACTGAATCAATACATATGTGTTGACATAACCTAAAACATGTCTCTTATAGTAAGCAGAAACTTTAAACATGAATAATACGTTTTTTAGTCAACTCAGAACCGTACAACAAAATGAAAGTTACGAAGTTTTTTACCTTGCTTTTGCTTTGTTGGACCTCAGTCCCTCTATCAGGTGAGAATTTAATATATTTTCAATCTAACCAAAGCATTTTAAATATAACGAAGAATAGTCATCGACAAAGATGGACGAGAGCGCTTAGTGGCTTGAAACAAGAGTAGAACTCCAAGACATAACTGAGAAGGTCGCCCATTACGAATATAACTATGGGTATAACGCCAAGCATAACTCCTAGTATTTACAAAAATCATTTGATATTGTTGCGCAAAAGCTAAACTTAAACATGTACATGTGCAATCATTTTTCCTAATGGCTATCTTTTTAGCTATTGCAAGTTAAACCTATTTTTCAAGTTTGTTAACCTGTTTCTGGTAAAGGTTAAAATTGGTGAAACTTTTAACAAACAATAAAGCTGCTAAATTAGAATACTTTTAAATAAAAATTTTCCTTTCGTCCCATTAGCCATACACACTACTTTGAAAACATTTCCTTGCAGTTTGCGATTCTTCCGGTGCATTTAATGTCTTGATTATTCAAAATGAGAGCTTGGTGCCGCACACAAACTCAAAATAGAACCGATGACGACCTGAAGGTCGAAAACGTCTTTTTGTAAACTTACAGTTTTGGCAACATTTGCTTGCGTTTGCACGTTACTTTTTATATACTTTTGAAAACAGATAGTCTCGTTTACCATATACTAAACTGGTATCATCTGTGTATCAGGTTCCGCCAACGTTTAACGATGTATTTTAACATAAACGTTTTAGCCTAAACTGAAACAAAGACCCCAAACTGTTAACATATTTTTTGGTTAAATTACTACAATAACAATTTTGTATCATCATTCCAGCGCCAGTAAGTCTAGACAGATATAAGAATTAAAAATGAGCAGCATGTTGAGTCTTTTTAAAAACCCGCTTCGATTCTTTCTGCTCATCAATTAGCGCGATCACAAGGCCGGCTTACAGGGAGAGCGCTCACTTTTGATGAAAAGTCACCAGATCCTTGCGAGGTATGTTTCTATAATCTCAGACAAAAAACTTGGATAGGGACCTCATTTACTTCAAATACTGAAAAAAAGTCGGTATCACTGTAGCAACACTGAGACAGGGGGCGCGGGGGAGGAGTTTATTCCTATTCTTACTATTCAATCGGCTGTTGTATCCTGTTCTACTTTACTTTACTGAACTCTAGTTTACACTGGAGTACAAACAAATGATAGACTTTGAGGACAATTTGGAAGCCGAGGGATGGTATAAACTCAATACAACCTATACCCCGGAAGTAGTTTATTCATTTTATAATTCAACAATTCCAATAATTCTTTATTCGAGACAACCGACACTTAACAGTTGACGCGCGCGATTGAAGTTTCATTGATGACATTGATCTGCTAACAAAAATAGGCGACTTGAGCTGATACAATTGACGGTTTTTTCAGCACTTTATAATGAAACTGACTTAGAAACCATTGCTTTTCCAAAACAAGTCAAAGAATTATTTGGGAAACGCTGGGCTTAAAAGTTTTAGGCAACTTCTGGTTCAGAAAGAGTGTTTTTAAAAGTCTTAAAGCGGACATCTTTGAACTGTCGAGCAATGAATAATATTGAATCTGAAACCAGTTTGTTTTCCGATTCAAAGTTTAATAACAATACTCGGCATCGTTTTACAGTTTTATAACTACAAACGTCAGTAAATCTCTTGTTCTTAAATAATGACTACAAATGGATTCGAAAACCTGAATGAACTCGGTCTTCTTTCATGCTGAGTATGGTTTTACAGCTTACTCGAACAAAAACACTTGCTATAACAAAAACACTTGATTTCACAACTTGCTGCTTACCTAATTTTGCTGCTGTTGTAGCTTTACCTTCTGAAACTTCTCTCTAAGAACTCTTCACAGTGATGGTTTGAGAAAGTATCAACTATTTAGCAAGGTTCAACAATGCATTGATTCCAATCCGTGGTTTGAAAAATTGGTTTGAAGTTTGTTTAAAATGGCAGTTAAAATTTGCCGTGACAAGCCTCGATTTCAGAACAAGAAAAGTAGTGATTGGATTGGTTGGAATGGACTTGACATGAAAAGGTGTTTTGAAAGTCCGGAATAGAGTAAGCATTGCAATAAATTATAGGGAAATATACTTCCCTAGCGAAACCCTCTTCGTCAGAGATATTTGCCCTGGTGTATTCGCTGATATTTGCCCTGCTAATTATATCACGTGATCGAATCTAACCGATAGTTGAACTATATAAATATACTATACTACACTACTTACACTATTCTGTTCTACTCTACACTATAACAAACTTTTCCATTCCATTCTATTCTATTCTTTTCTATTCTGCTCTGTTCCATTTTAGTTTATATTGTTTTATTGCTTGGGTAGCAATGAGAAACTAATGCCGTGCTCGGTGTGTGAAGCACGGTTGTTGTTCTTGTTCCTCAGGACGTGGAGTGCGAAGAAGGTTACGTTTGCCAGGCGGAGTATCTAACCACAATTCCTTGCAAGAGTTACCCCTGTATCCAAGAGATTCGCTCCAATTGCATAAAAGGTGAGACGTGTCTTGCAACATATATACAATATATCTTCGAATAATTTCGAACAATCAGCATTACACATTACAAGTGATTTTTTTTTCATACCAGACCCCCAACACTTCTCTCTCCCTGCCCGGCAGTTACTGGTGGGGTACTGGGGACAGAACGCGGCCGGGCCAACCTTTGGAAGGGCAAACTATGAGAAGGGGATCAAACACTTCTGTGAAAACTACAAGTTCGACATCATTGTCGTGGCATTTGTTGTCAAATTCTTTGACAGTCGCAACAAAGGTAAGTAATCGCCGTTTTGGCAAATAAGGTCGAATCGAAAGTGTTAGATTAAACAACTGCCACGCGAAAGTCATAAAATGAACGCCTAATTTTTATAGCTTTTCAATTTTTAACGAGGACCAGTAAGTAGCACATTGAAGAATTTGCTTCAACGTTTCGTTCGGTTTTTATTAGAATTTTATCAGAGTTATTAAAGTTACTAAGTTTCAATATTTCGGAACTAAAAAACATTGGGCTGCGTTGCCACACCTTCGTATAACTCGTTTACCCGATTACTTTAAAAAAACTGAAGTAAGTAAAATAGAGTTGTGGCTTATTGAACACGAGAGTGTGCAGAATTTAGGCAAACGTGGTGGAAAATCACAAAACAAGCAACAGAAGGAAATAATTTATTTGCCTTTTATTATTTCTTTCTTCGGGAACCTGTTTTACTTTTAAAAGTCCTGCTAAAGCGGCAAAGTGCCGCTACAATAGCCAGAACCAACAAGCTGCAAAACCCAGCGTCCAAATAATGCTTACCGGATAAACACAGACTTCTGCTGTTTTAGATTTGTCGTTTCCAGCCGATAAGCAAACGTTTCAAATTCGTTTTTTCAATCAACTTTACATTGCATCCCAGTGGTGAACCAGACCGCTGGAACAATGTTAAAAATCACCTTTTTCGCGTTTAAGCGCAATATTAACAAGTTTGAAGACAGTTAGACAAGTATTACTGGAATAACCATTGAGGCTTAACTAGCCGGGTAGCTAGAACAATTGTGAATAAAAAAATAAAACCTGTTTGCTCAAGGATCTTCGCTCCGAAAACATTACTTATAACTAGAGTTTTATTGTTCGCAAGCTCAAATAGAAAATAACAGCTGAGATAAGTGTTATTATAGAGATTGGAAGTACAGAAAACAAAAGATCAGAAAATAACATACAAAAACAGTAATGGTGTGAATGTTTTACTAAGCCAAAGAATCGTATTCGTCTCTGTTCTATATGGAGTATACGGGGCTTGTTTTAATTGGCTAATAACAAAAGTCACTTAGGAGATGAACTCCGAAACTTAATACACAAAAATTACCAAGCAAGTGGAAATAAATGCTTTACTACAAAATGATGACAATTTCAACCCTTACCCGTTTTCACACCAAGAGGGTTTTTTTACCTCTGTTATTGCCACACGAACTTTTACACTCGGTGACTTGGATTCATAATATCACGCCAGTCTCGAACACCGAGCGCTGGTGTATAAGAACCAATCTCTAAAACAACTGTTTTATCTGTTTCATCGATTTTAACACAGACGAACTTCCAGGGCTGAATTTCGCCCACCACTGCAGCTATAGTTCGAACCCCGAGTACCCTACTTTATTCAGTTGTCCTGTGATCAGTTGGGACATCAAGGACTGTCAAAAAATGGGGAAAAAAGTTCTTTTGTCCCTTGGTGGAGACACAGCGGATGGGACCTTGGGAAGTGTAGATCGTGCTCGCAGGCTGGCACGCAATATATGGCACCTGTTCCTGGGAGGAAAGGGCATGAAAGGCATTCGACCCTTTTATTCCACGTGAGTTGTTCGCATTGTAATAGTGTGAAACTTAAAAGGTTATTAACCAACAACGCACGATAGGAAAGTTTAAACGTTTTCGAAACTTGAAGGTAATATTAATGACCGAATATAATTGATATTTGTTTTCGGATTTTACTATTCTTTTAAAACTGTTCTGGTCGTTTTATGAGTTGGAACTTGAAATTGACCACATTAACTTAAGCTTGAGCAAATTTGAGCCTCAGTGTGGTCATAGAATCTCTTCTTGTAACACAAATTGTCTGTAAGTGGTAAAATAGTTTCTTTTTGAACTGAAACATGTGCGAAACTCTGTTGAACTTATGGCTGACAACACGTCATTGCAATTAAAATACATCTCCTCGCGGCAAGACCTGACCAACCCTCTGTCTAAGAATTTGTTATAAAAGATAAAATTATACACAGCAGTTCTTCGTGGTACAAGTTCCTATACAAAATCTTTGGAAAGGAGCCTCCCAGCAAACTGTACAAAATGTCCTCCTTTACATACTCAAGTACAATCTTCTCTTTTTTCATATGTTTAGACGATGTTTAGATGGGTCAGAGTTGATATTTCAAGTTTCCTAACTGCCGATATCTAACTCGTATTACACTGTTCGAAAACAAACCAGTCACTCTGTATACCGTGTCAAGAAAAACATTTATCGTCTTCTCCTGAAAAGGTTCGTACATTTCCGCGGCTGCAAAGTTTCGAAGCCAAACTTACTTGGGTACTGGAAGTGTAATAACCTGCGGTGTCTATTTTTTATTTATTTATTTATTTATTTAGCTTTTCCCTGAAGGGAGAGGGACACTGCTACAGGTTAGGCCCTTTGTAGGGGAAGAGGTGACAGTCTACAACAATTGCATTAGCCTACTCTTATATAAGTGTGCGAGTTCTTTTAAGTCTCCCGATAGAAGGCCGAGAGCCTAGGCCAACAGCTTAACGTCCCTGGTAGGCTCGAGGGGTTTGTGCTTTGCCAAAATTTAAACTGAAGGCCATCGAATAAAATTTAAGTTTAAAAGGCTGTGCGTAGCCCAAATGTGAACTAACAAAAACATCAACAACGAGGCAAGTGATTTTTAGTTTTCAATGATATCCAAGGCTCTAAACTATGAACTTTTTCAGAACTTTCATTTAACAACTAAAGTACATCGATCCATAGGTAAGGTGGCTGAATATACGTTTGTCAATTTCTGAATAGTCATCATTCCTAGAAACATTGGTTTGAAAACAGTTTTGAAACCACAACTTCGCAAAAGAGAAATACAATAATATATGAGATTTTGTGAAGATTTTCCATGGCAACACAAAAGCAACACTAAAACACCACTTTTCCTAAGTTTATTCAAAATCTGGTCATTGGAAATTAACGACTTGAACTACAAAGACGCCTACAGCTTCTGATTCTTCTGATAATGCATCTCATTTGTATCTGATTTGGGCTTGAAAGCGTACTATGCATGGTTTAGAATCATCTCTTTCCTGTCGTAGGACTGTGTTGGATGGAGTTGATCTTGACATTGAGATTGGGAGCCACAAGTACTATCCAGACTTTGTTCGGGAGTTGAGGAAGTTGATGAATGAAGACTCGAGCAAGCGATATCTGATAACAGCAGCCCCCCAATGCCCCTTCCCTGACGCATGGATGGGACCACAGACTCCAGGCTCCGCCCTCAAAGGTTCGGACAACTTCCGTCAAGTTCACCACTTACTGTTAACTGAAAAATTATGTTTTGGGTTACGCGAATCTTTTTCAATTTGCAACCATGTTAAATCTCAAGGTGTTTGTATAGTACCATACAATCACTGCTACAAACTAGCAGTCAACAAAGTAATCCCTCCGCTCCGACAAGGATACCTCACTGGCGTTTTCCCCTGTCCGTTCTTCTAAGACACTTGGTGACATCGCCTTTTCACACACAAGCCCTTGTCTGAGGTTATCCTGAACTATGTATTCAGTCATGTTTTACGTCTTTATTTTATGGAAGTTGCGTTTGTTTGTAAGAATAAATCAAGATGTCGGACTGTATTGTAGTAAGTACAACGTGTTTGTACTTTACGGTATACAGTGGAACCCGGTTTACCGATCTTCGGTATAGCGACACTCCCGGTATAACGGTCAACATTCGTTTGCCAAGCAAAAGTAACAGTAAAATGTACGGGGCAGAACCCCGGTATAACGATCTTCGGTATAACGATTTTCCCGGTATAACGGTCAACATTCGTTTGCCAAGCAAAATGTATGGGGCAGAACCCCGGTATAACGATATTCCCGGTTTAACGATTCTCCCGGTATAACGGTCATTATTCGTTTGCCAAGCAAAAGTTACAGTAAAATGTACGGGGCAGAACCCCGGTATAACGATCTTCGGTATAACGATTTTCCCAGTACAACGGTCAACATTCGTTTGCCAAGCAAAAGTTACGATAAAATGTATGGGGCAGAACCCCGGTATAACGATATTCCCGGTTTAACGATGGGAATGTCGCTGACCGAGCGCAAATTATTTCTAACGATAAAATTACTATCACAGGCCACGGGAAATGCTAATATAGCATAACAAAACAAACCTTGTTACAGAAGCAAGATTTTTCACCAATGTCTCCGTCAACAGTCACGAGTGGTCTCCACTAGCCATCGTTGATGTAATTTTGAAAGCAGCTTTATCCCTTCTTGGCTCTTTGTCCTTTAATAGTTTTTTTTACTTTCTTAAAAGATATTAAAATATCTTTGAAGGCTCCTTGCGTTGGAAAGTGTATGTTGCGAGGATTTCAAGGCCAATGCCTTTATTTCTACGTTTGCCTGTAACTGTAACAAAAATTCCCTACCCCCACCCCCACCCCCGGCCGTGACTCGTGGATAAACGAAATGTGCCATTGACCGCGAATGTGCGATCAAAGGCACGTGTCTGACGAAGACTTCCTTGCCCTTTATCCCGGTATAACGATATTTTTAGAAATTTTCTCACAATATCGTTATACCGGGAATCGGCTGTAACGATATCCCTGTTTAACGATACAATTTTAACGCTCCCTTGGCATATCGAAAAGCCGGGGTTTCACTGTAATAAATCAAGGGACATTAAGGGCTTGACGCATCCGCTTGCAATTCAAGGCGCCAACACACTTGTTGGTGCCCGATAATCTTAAACTATTATTTATTTTGGAGCATGTTCCCATTTTATCAATCCACAGAGGTAGGAGGCGAGTTCGATTACCTATTTATTCAGTTTTACAACAATTACTGTTACCCTGGCGACAAGTGGTTCATCCCTGTGCTTGACCAGTGGCTTACCTGGTCACGTGGTTTGCCAAACGGACCGCTGATCCTACTTGGTCTGCCAGCAGGCGTCGGCGCATCAGGCAAACCTTATTACTACTTTCCACCCGACAAACTCAAGCCAATATACCAGGTAACATGTCTATTAATCCTTTCAAAGAGAAGAGGGTAAAATTACTTCGCCAAGACTAGTCAATAACGGGCGCATTTCTGTTAAATCCGGGGATAGAGCATGCAATTGGTATTTGATTGTTCCATTGGTTACTTAGCAATACGTCAACTGTTCAATGCATAGACCCTATTCATAAATGGAGGCTATTTTAATATTCTTTTGTCTCTATTTAAATATGTCCAACTAACCTCGCTCAGGCTAAACATATTCTTTTTAGCTGGGCTAATTTAAACACAGACAAAAGAGTGTTGTTATAAAATAGCCACCATTTATGAATAGGGTTAAATGTTCGTGAGCAACAACGGCTTCCCAATTTACTGTAGACGACGAACATAAACTTCAGTCTCCTCGCTATAAACAAATAGTTTTCTAAGATGTCGTGAAATGAAAGAATAGTTTCACTTGTGTTTTAAACATTCAAAGTCTATGACTTCTCTGCAGCTCCGTTGCTTTTCAAAATCAGGACATTTTGCGTCCCGACTGAGGTCGAGTCGGGATT
>JAOBYE010425087.1:0-14004 GCA_025403585.1 Parazoanthus swiftii
AAACGTGTTTCCTGGGTTTTAAACGCCATTTGAAACAAAATCAGAGTGTCTAAAACTAGTAAAATATGACAAGTTTTCTCAAACTTGGAGCAGTTTGCTGAGCTTGAGGCATTCGACACTATTGCTGGGGAAAAAACTGGGGGGGGGGCACGGGCCCCCCCGTCACCACCCCTTGCTACGGCCCTGAGTACATTCAAGCAATTAGGTAAGGAGAGAATAAAGTGGCTCCACGCGAAAGTTAGTACTTGCTGGTCTACAGTTGAGAAACATGTTCTATCCTGGAAAGTATTTTTGTTAACTGTTGGTTTTGGTCCGACTCAAAAAGTTTTTACTGTCAAGTTTATAAGATTTCCAGCTTACTGAAAAATAGCTAAACTGATAGTGTTGTGTTTGTTTTTTATCAATATTGGTTTTGGTTGTGATGCAACACATTTACACAAGACAACGCAATGCAACGCAATGCAGTGCATTTGCACAGCACAGCATAACACAATGCATTTACATAACACATTCTTATGCATGTTGCACAGCACAGCGCAATGCACTTACACAATAGAACACGACACAACGCGATGTATCTACACATCACGACGCAATACAACGCATTTAAACAACATTATCACATTAAACACAACGCATTTACTCATCGTGTATAATTCCTTGTGCTTCACCGTCCTTATTGACACACTATTTCAGCTTCATTCTGCATTTTAACTGTTTCGTTGACTATCCCAGGTACAAGTGCGAGTTTGGTTTTGTACTGCCATCCCGTTCTATCTTGGTGGATGACATCCGAGTCACTGGGACTGGACACTCCAAGACTCGTCTTGGTGACGAGGTTGAGAAAGCTACCAGTCAACCAGTGGTCAAAACGGTAGGTGTGAGTCTAAAATTTTAATTCCTAGTCAGACAATCATACATTCCGATTTCTGGCTTTTTGTCTGTAATGTTTACTTTACTTAAAATTTCGTGAATTTTGCACAGACGACGAAGTGTTACTTTGAAGATGGCTATCACAACACCAACGTGTATCTTATGGAAGATTTGACTTATGGACATAAAATGCAAGGACCGGCCATTATCGTTGATAAGAACAGGTAAGTGCTTGACCTGTATGGCAAACATATTAAAGGACAATGACACCTTAAGTAACTTTAGGTAAGCCCATCATCATCATTATCATCGTCGTCGTCATTATCATCATCGTTATCGTCATGCCATCAGCATTTTCATCACTGTCATGTCATCATCGCCATTGACATCATCGTCATTGTGGTCTTCGACATTGTCATCATCATCATTGTCATCATCGACATTGTCACTATCGTCATTGTCATCATCGTCATTGATATCATCATCATTGTCATCATCGACATTGTCATCGTCATTGACATCGTCATTAACATCATCGCCTTTATTTCTTCACAGCACTATTTTAGTTGAACCAGAATGCTTAGCAGTAATCACTAAGCATGGAGATGTCAGGGTTGAGGTGAGTGCCCAGTGACCGAGAGTATAATAGATCTGTGCTGTGTATTGGTAAATACCCGTATGTACGAAACTGATTAGAATGAGCCAGGCTCTTTAGTACATGGGTGTTTACTCTACTGTCGGCAGACCTATGAATGCAGTTTCTGTGGACGAAGCACCATAGTGGAAATAAAGATACCTATTTACATTAAGAAAGCATCTAAAACTGAGCGTGCTTAGTGTTGACAGTTTATCGCTCAAACTGATAAGATGGTGTTGCTTCATCTGAGACAGTTAACACTTTAGTCATCTTTGAAATACAGTGCTCTGTGTCTATTAAGCTATACGTTATTTTTTTATCCAATTTGTGGTCTTTGTCCTGTTGAAGGTCGCGGGGCATCATGACAAGAGCACCATTGGAATTGAAAAAGACGATATCCAGGTTTGAAACCTCGACGTTCTTCCTTTGCTAATTTTGTTTTTGTGATTGACACGCGTTTGCCGTGGGTTACCGAAACACTGACATTACATCAATACGTATATATTCATTTGTTGCTTTTATTTTCCTATTTAAAGCCAACAAACAGTCAGCATGAAAATGCGCTAATAGATGTCCTTTGTTTCGAAAATTTGCTACCAAGTATAGTAAACCGGCTGTTAACAGAAATTGTCAGGTAAACAGGGAAATTACTCTAAAATTAGGTGTTGAATTTAAGAAATCTAAAGATTAAAGAAAATTTCATTTTCGAAAGAAGAAGATACAAGTTCAAATACAATCTTCGCGCCGAAGTTCGACTTCTCGTATGTGAAAAATAGTGCAATTTCGTATTCCCATTTACCGCTGGTTTCTATAACCGTAACCTCATTTCTACAGAGTTAGCCTCGACTTGGTGTTGAACATACATAAATACCAGCGAGAACTATCAGAAGTCTGATCCTCCAATAAAAAACAACTTGTAAACAACTCATTTCTACATTGGTATTTATGATTATTCAACATCAAGTTGAGGCTAACGCTGTGAAAGCGAGTCCCTAGTCATTGTAATCAGCGGCAACTATGAATATGAAGCTGGGCTATTCGGCATTATAGACATCTAGTTTTGTGGCGTTGTAGCTTCATTTTGTCTGTATTTGTAGCCTGATGAAAAATTCACTCTGGTATTCGATTCCATACGTTTGCTACATTTTTTTTGTGGTTGTCTCACGTATTGCCAACTTTTTTGTCTTGATTCCGTAGTTGTCTATTTTCTCGCATCGCTTCATGAGTACTGCCGAACAAATGGGAAGGTAGGATGTTTCATTTCATTTTCTTGTTTGAACTAAAGTCAGCTTTTTTTAAACGGTCACCCTTGGGGAATGGATTTTGGGCCCCTTAAAACAGGTGACCGTTAGAAAGAGGGACGACATTAACGGACCTTGGGTGAGGGTGTTGGTCAGCCATGTTTACGAACTTCTGACTGCCTGTAAGCTTGACGAATGGGATTTGAAGTAGTACGTAAATTTAAAGATTTTAGCGCAATTAATTGACTCCAGCTTCAGAGACAAAGTGTGTCAAATGTATTTGAGATTATTACCGTTTGATACAGTAAGAAAAATTAGAGAACACTATTAGGGGCCACTCAGAGGTGGTTAATAGAGGAGCCATTAATATGAAGCGTTTAGTTCAACTGTAAAACTTTACAGTTGATGAGGGAGTTTAACTTTTGGTTTGTGAGTTGTCTATCAGTCAGCCAGTAAGTCAGTCAGTCAGCCGGTCAGTCCGTCAGTCAGTCAGTCAATAAGTAAGTCCGTCCGTCCGTCAGTCAGTCAGTCACTCTGTAAGTCAGTAAGTCAGTCAGTCTGTCAATCAGTCTGTCTGTCAGTAACTCAGTCAGTCAATCAGTAAAAGTAAGTGTAAGTAAGTTAATAACTTAGTAAGTATAACCAAGTAGGTAAGTGAGCAAGAAGATGAACTGCAGAAGTTTAGAAAGTGGTTTGTTGGCGGTTTGTTTGGAAGAATCCAGGAGTCACTTCTCAGATAGCATATCTATGTGCTTGCGTACTTTTGTCTTGTAAATATTAACCACAAAGGTATGTTTTTAATAAAGAGCTTTTGTTTGAGAAAAAAAAAACACCTCGGAGTTGATTAAAAAAATACCAAAATTTTGAAGCATGTGTGAAGATATATACTTAAAACAAGAAAAGTTGTTTCATAAATCTCGAGCTCTTGCCTCCAACACCTTTTGCCCCCATTAATAACCAGGAAAAAAGAGAATATTTTATAGCAAGCATCAGCTTTATATTTGGAGAAATTCGTTCAGATGTGGTGCAATCGTTTAAAAACATTGTACACTGGTTTAAGTACATCTTAAAATGAGTGTTGTTGTGTGTTTGTCTATTACCGATTTATAACACAAAGGCTTCAGACAGATATTGCTTGCTCTTCAAAACAGGGTGCTTCAACGGACTGCGATATCAACAAACATCAAGGTAAACAAAATCGTGGATCCTTATTGTAATTTAACAGATTTCCTGTTCGTGATGGGTTAGTAAATTAAAATAAAAGGTTCATCTGAGGCTAAAAGGAACGAAACAGGATGAAAAGAGACGATAAGTGCTTTCCTGAATTCCCGTGTGCAACTTCAATTGTTGTAGTTGTTATGACCAAAGATATGAAACTGTAGTTTCTCGAGAAACTTTACTAATTTAGCGACATATTCGAAACTGAATTTCGGTCTCTCGAAAAGCTTACTTTTGATTTCTTTTACAATTTTTTTCTGCTTTTTGCTTAATTTTCCTTGTGTTGCTGTGGAAATTGATTGGCTGGGCTTGTGAATGCCTTGCTAGACTACTTATCAATTGTTTTCCAGTTGACGCGGTACGTGAAGTTCAGGAACAAGCTTTGATTTACTGTGTTTTTCAGGAACGACTTGACTTCTCGTGCGCCATGTTTGGTCCTGATGGAGGCCTGGTTGCCAATGCTCCGCATATCCCTGTTCATCTCGGAGCCATGCAGGAAACTGTGCAGTTCCAAGTAAGCGCTAAGGGGCTGGGAACGAGCGAGATGGAAGATGGTGTTGCTTAATGCCACCTTAAGGCCCGTTTACACCAACAAGTTTTGGTGCAACTTGTCGCAATTTCCACTGCAGTTTTTTCTCGCCGCCACGTTGTATCAAATTTCGAGATTGTTCAGAACATTGAAAGTTTCCTGGCATTCAAACTCACGGAAAATGAAGGTTCTTACATATACTTTTGGAAGTAACAGCGCGTGTGCAACAAATATTGCAATGGGAATCGCGACAAAAGTTGCGCCAAAAGTTGCTAGTGTGAACTGGCCTTTAGCCTACTGAATAAGTCAGTTATTTCCGTGGTCAGTTAGCCACCCTTTGGCAGTTGATTGTTGCTGTTTTGAAAGACCAAGGCCGTAGCTAGCTTTTTCTTCCACCAGTTATAATGGATAAAATGATAAGGTACTATCTTATCACATTCATATCATTATAGCTGTTTATTAGTGCTCAGCGGCCAAACCTTACTGCTTACCCCCTCACTTACGTTATTCATTACCGATTTGGGGGGAGAGGGAGGGTGGTATATGAAGTGAAATGACAATAGAGACCTGTATTATTGTATTATTCAAAACGCCAGCAAAAAAACTTCTTAACAAAGGGAAGACAAAGGTTACTGCTTTGTACGGTTATGTTTAAGCTTATGTTTATGCTTAAGTGTGTGAACTTGGTGTTACAAACAAGCACGATTACTGCATACTGTCATGCAAGTGGCATAAAATCAATATTTACTGCTTTTCTCCCCTCAAGCTGAGGAACCTTGGTGATGACTTACATAAAGGCGATGTGATTCTTAGCAACCACCCATGTGCGGGCGGCAGCCACCTGCCAGACTTGACAGTCATCACTCCAGTGAGTACAGCGGTTTTGTTGTCTAATGGTCTCTTTGTCACACCACACCACTGAATACAGCGGTTTTATTATCTAAAAGCGTCACAGCAGTGAGTAAATTTGTCACAACATAATTCAAACAGACAAATCTTCGTTTGCTATTTCTTCCGTGCTCGATACTGAGATCATAGGACAACTCTGAGATTTGACCCTATTCGAAGAACGAAATCAGCCGACTACTCCATACAGGTTATTACCAGATAATTAAATAAAGAAAAAACAGTAACAATAACAAAGTGGCACAATAATAGGGTAATGGTCCAGGATCAACTAAAAATGTTGATCTAGCAAAGTGGCCAAGAAAGTATGATAGTGATAGTCGTAGTGATGGGCGGTGACGTTGATAGTGATGCCATTAGTAATAATGATAATAATAGTTATGGCAATATTTCCAGTAATACTAAATAGCAAATAATACTAATACTAATACCAATATTTAAAAAAAAATGGAAAACATCAATCAACGATGTCTAATATTATTACTGTTTCAATGTTTCTGTTTAAATGTAGGTGTTCTACCCAGGACAGCCAAAGCCCGTATTCTTTGTAGCCAGTAGGGGCCATCACGCTGATATTGGGGGCTCCACACCAGGTACGTGTTCTTTATTGCCAGTAGGGGCCATCACGCTGGTATTGGGGGCTCCACACCAGGTACGTGTTTTTTGTAGCCAGTAGGGGCCATCACGCCGATATTGGGGGCTCCACACCAGGTACGTGTTCTTTATAGCCAGTAGGGGCCATCACGCTGATGTTGGGGGCTCCACACCAGGTACGTGTTCTTTGTAGCCAGTAGGGGCCATCACGTTGATATTGGGGGCTCCACACCAGGTGCGTGTTCTTTGTAGCCAGTAGGGGCCATCGCGGGCTCCACAGCAGCTACGTGTTCTTTGTAGCCAGTAGGGGCCATCACGTTTATATTCGGGGCTCCACACCAGGTGCGTGTTCTTTGTAGCCAGTAGGGGCCATCACGTTTACATCGGGGCTCCACACCAGCTACGTGTTTGGTCTAATTTCCTACAAGATTAACTCTTGTCCTGCTTCTTTTTCAAATATCAAACTTTTCAAACGCTATGAAAATTCCTAACTTTGAAGTTTTGATAAATTATTGTGTTATATTATTATAAAACGGAAGTAAAACTTTTTTGCTAGGGTTTTAATTGACATACAAAAGTACTAAAATGTATCAGATCGTATTACACTGTATTGTATTGTATTGTACTGTGTCGTTTTGTATCTCATAGACTTCTTAAGTAAGCCGAAGACAGAATTTCATCTTGAAGTTATCGTTAATTTTAGTCATGATTCGTAATAAACAGAACTCCCCAAAGTATTATGGCTTCTAGTCTAGGTTGTTATATGCTGCTTCAGCTCTCAGAGTGCGACTTCAAATTCAAACCTCATCTTTTTAAGCCGTTAGCACGATGCTCTGTACATTTATAGTGTTTCAGTGTGACCCAAATTAAAACTAAACAAACAACCACAATGCTGCTTAAATAAAAAGTACAAATCATTTACTGGGCATTAGTGGGATACCTCGAGTATTTGCAATTCTACAGTTGGTTTCGGGGACGCTAAACTCTTGCCTTTTTAATAAGGAGCTGTTGCTATTGCTTTATACAATTTAAAACTTGGTGCAAGATTCCACTCTGATTTTGGAAGAGAATTAACAAATCAAATTATTTCCTAACCGAGTAAATTATAGATGTTGTTCTTATTTGAAATCAAGGTTCCATGCCGCCACATTCTAAATCTATCTTTGAAGAAGGGGCTGTCTTCAAGTCGTTTAAACTGCTGAAGAATGGAGAATTCCAGGAGGAAGGTTGGTCTGTTGGCAGAGTTCTTTCAGTCAGGAGTCTACTGTGTTAATGTTCTTGATCAGCTTTAACATTATAAATTGACGACGAGGACTATGGTTTTACGAGTCAAGCGAGTCAGTGATTCATTAACTCGCTAATATCTATAGTTACATTTCCGTGTAAAATACCTGAACATATTTAAATCCTATTTACATCTTCTATTTTATTTACTTGTGTTTTGTATTCTTTTTCTTGATCCCTTTTCTTTTTGCAACTAATCAAAATCAGCTAACCGATTCTGTCACACCTCTGGCTGCTACAATTAACTTGTACCATGGTATACTTTGAACATATATTCCTTCTATATTTTCTCAAATATGGCAACTATTTGTACTAATACAAATTACTGTTTTGTATTGTTTTGTGCTGTTTAACTCGTTAGATTCAACAATGGTAAAAACTGACACTTCGTGATCGTTTTACACAGCACTAATTGAGAAACTGAATGAGCCCGCCAAGTACCCAGGATGCACTGGGACACGCAATCTCCATGACAACCTCTCAGATTTGAAGGCTCAAGTTGCTGCCAATCAAAAGGTAAAACTCGAATGGATAACTGGTACTGTCATTAAAACTACGTTGGCTTTTAGAGCTGAGCATTTCCTGATCCCTCAGTAAGGGATAACATAAAAAGAATATGCCCACGTCATTTTGACATTACGTCAACGAAAACCTGTAATCTTGTTGGATGAACAAACCTGTAATCTTGTTGGATGAACAAATAATCAACTAGTAAGAATGAGCGCATCACGAATAGCTGTCAGGCAAAGTTTTACGATTGAACTATCGAGTCAAACTGAGTACGAGATTTCTAACTGAGTGTCAAAACCTTGCAACCCAGCAAAAAAACCCATACATTTACTTTAAGTTTTGACAAACTTCAGAAGCAGCCTTCTCACTAAAGCTTACCAGAATAGTTACTCTTTGAATGCTCCTCCTAGATAATGATAGTCTTTTTTTGCCCGTCTGACAAAGTCTTTATTTATACTACATGTATTGAGAAAACTCGAATTGTAAACAAAGATTTGTTTTTATGTGGTTAATCGGAGGTCCTGAAGCTCGCTTCCCAGAGCATGCATTGCCTTTCTACACAGAGAAAACAAGTACGTCTCGGTAGCCATGAACAAAAACTTTGATTCGAGGCCAGAAAGGCCGAAATACAATCTTGTATCCAGGCTCTTTCCTCTACCGATAGAAAGACCCTGGTTGGTTCTGGTCACGTGGCACCCAGATTCTGGGTGGCAACAAATAAAATATACGTGCATGTGCAAATGTCTTGATGAGTTAAATATCTTTTCTTATCTACACTAGTCTTAATAAAAAAAAAACAATCTTAAGCGCATCTCCCACGTTTGTTTTATTTGTTACCACCCAGAATCTGGGTGCCACGTGACCAGAACCAACCTTTCTCTCAGGAGAGAGAAAAGCCTGGGAACGAAAATTGCCGAAATACAGCAATGTATGACAAGTTGGAAGTTGACCTCGACTTGAAGTTTTTGTTTATGGCCACCGGGGCGCATTATGAAAGTGGTCCATGTAATAGCAAAAACATCCACGAGCCAAGTTTAGAACAGTTCAGAGCAGTTTTGTTAATTTCGTTACCTGTTTTCACCGTGACAATGACTCTGCGAAAAATAACTTGCGTGAAATTTGAACGTACACCCGACCAAGTTAGGGTGTCGCTGGAGAGGGAGTGAAGGTCGTCGGGTGCGAACGAAGCACCTTTCAATCTCAGAGAGTAAAGTCTGTTAAATCGTTGGAAAATGTAGTCCGTGAACATCCCCCTTCTCTTTGTGCTCGTTCCGCGAAAATCTGAACCCGCCATATAAAGTTACATACATATTGTCTGTGTGGTCCCCTTTCGAAAGTTCTTTTTGGCGCTTCATATTTTTCAGGGAATCACGTTGATAACAGAGTTGATAGACGAGTATGGACTGGATGTTGTACAAGCGTACATGGGGTATATTCAGGTCAGCTATTGACGGTTCAAACTCGTTTTCTACCCAGGAAAGATTCGTATTTGTACCATCCAAAATACTTTCGTGCTCGGTGATGTTGATGTTGCGGATATTTGTGTTTAAGTGTTTGTTCTCGTGCTGGTTTTCATGATTGTCCTTGTGTTTCTGACTGTGATTGTGTTTGTGTTTGTGTTTGTGTCTGTGCCTTTGTTCTTGCTTATGTTTCTTGTACTTGTACTTTTGCTTGTGGCCGTGTTTGTTTTTGTTCTTGTTCTTGTTCTCGTGTTTGTGTCTGGCTCAAGTTTGTGGTTGTGCCAATCCTTGCCCACGTATATCAGACCCTATCACTTTTTGTATCACGCTTTCTTTCATCCCCCGTATGTAAGCTACTATTTTATTTTTTTGTGTTATTATATTTTTACACACTTTTTTTGTCTTAATTTGTTTCTTCATATTTTATTTAGTCGATACTTCAGTTATTATATCTCCTTGTATTTTTTTATTTACTTATTCGTACCACAGACAAATGCAGAAGTTGCGGTACGAGACATGATGAAAGACATTGCCTCCAAAACAAAGGTAAGTTTAGGGTGCGTTCGTTTGGCCTATTCCGGAAAAGGAATACAAGAATTTTTGTCTGATCTGGGCTGTGATTGGCAGAAATCATTTTCAGGGATGATATTCCAGATAATCTTATTTCGGAATAGTCCCAAACGGACGCAGCCATTGTATCAACAAGACGCAGTGATTACACTGATTCCAGATCGTGATGTTTTAAATAGTTCAAAAAGAAGAGCGAAGTAAGTGACTTTCTGTTGCGTAAGGTTGCTGTCCGAATGATTGACCTTGTCCTACTTAACTTTGCTAACCCACTTTTCTATGTCTTTCTAGGAACGCACGGGTTCAACAGTGCTGGAGGCAACCGACTACATGGATGACGGCAGCCCCATTCACTTGACTGTTACCATCAACGAAAACGAGGTAAAACAAACTAGCGACGGAAGCGGAGACAAAAACCTAGACGGAACTGTAAAGGATTTGTGTCCAAGTCGGTGAACCGACACGACGGATTCCCTCCAGCCACATTTTTCTGAGTTCTTCGTTGAGGAACTGGAAAAGAGCTTTGTGGTTGGTTCATTTCTCCGTCTCCGTCTCTGCTTCAGTCATTCCGGTTCACTCTTTGACATAAGTGACGGGTGCAAGACGGAAACCATCGATGCAACGGAAAAAAGGAACCTGTTCTTTCCTTCTCTTCTTCCGTCGAGCTTCCGCCGGTTTGTGCTAGTTTTTTAAAAGTTTTTGAAGGTCTTAAATTTATTCATCTGATCAAGCCGATGAGTGCAGGAACCATGAAAGATCGGGTTTCTTTTTATGCATCAGCATTATTGTGCTTTGTTTGCAAAATGTGTCAATGAGGACAAGAATGACAAAGCAACAACATACTTCACAGCTTACTCCAGAATTAGTTTTTCAATTGATGCTTATACTTTAACATTTTGTTTACTTCTCATTCACAAACATTAAAAACAAGGGTTTTGTGGGTTGTCTTAAATACAGGGAAGTGCAGTGTTTGACTTCTCAGGAACTGGTACTGAGATGTTTGGCAACTGTAATGCTCCACGTGCAGTGACGTTGTCAGCTGTCATTTACTGCCTGCGGTGCATGGTGGGACATGACATTCCCCTCAACCAGGTACGTCATGTGAGACTTTAGAAGGAAACATGTAAAAATAAGGAGTATTCTTCCACTAATCTTAAAAATTTATAGGTGTATTGTCCGGCTTGCCACAACTACTTGTTTTTGTTTAAAATGTCTGGTAATTTCGCGAGACAAAGTCATAGGTCCACACTTATAAATACAGCGCCCTTTTAAACGATACACAATTAATTTCCAGAAAAATATAACGGTAGTTTTATACGCTTTTTGCCTCTCGTAGTCTGGACAGATTCGTTCATTTTAGAGTAAAATGTACTGGGATTCCGCCATCTTGAATTTTGTCCAGAATGGAATAAGGTTTGGCCAATGACGTCAGACGTGCCGCCAGACAAGAATATGCACGATTCACTGACAAGCATTTTTTCGACAGTCGCGCAGCCTTGCAAGCACCCGATTTAAACTTGTGAGTTAGTAATAATCTATTATTCTCTGTTTTGCAGGGCTGTTTGAAGCCCATCAAGATAAACATCCCCAAAGGTTGCTTGTTGGATCCGTCATACACTGCGGCCGTGGTGGGTGGAAATGTGCTGACGTCACAGCGGGTGGTTGATGTCGTACTGAGAGCTTTTGCCGCTTGTGCGGCATCACAGGTTTGTCAAAAGATATTAACTTTAAACAAGAATTGCGTTTTTGTGTTCATAGGTAATTGTAGCACCTGCCGTGTGAGATTTTCAAATACGGCTGACTGAACTCCGTTATTACAGCTCAGTACTAAATGTTGGTGAATTGGCGAGAATAAAGAGGTCCTTGATTCCAAGTTGTGTGATGAGGATTTTCCTGTTAAGTAGTGCAAGGTGTTAAAGGAATGTCTGCAAAATGTAAAAAACGGCCTATTTAGAAAAGTTTTGGGACACCGGGGAGTTTTTGAACCCTTAGATGTCTCAAGAACAGTTGCTGAATTTTTGATAAGATTTTTTACAACTGAAATTAAGGCTTCCTTTTTCCATGCAACAAAATATATAACAATATATAACTTCGGAAACTTAGCCATGCTTGACGGAATTATTTTTGAGCAATCTGCGGCGATCTTGGGCAATCATAGAAGTTCAGTCATTTTTTTTGCGTAAAGGTCTTGAGTGATCTTGGGCGATCTTAGAAAATTTAGTCATATTTGGCGCAAAGATTTTGAGCGATCTTAGGCGATCTTGGCAGTCTTAGGCGATCTTAGAAGTTTTGTCGTATTTGGCGCAAAGGTCTTGAGCGATCTTAGGCGATCTTGGGCAGACTTAGGCAATCTTAGAAAATTTAATTATATTTGGTGCAAAGATTTTGAGCGATCTTGGGCAATCTTAGGCGATCTTGGGCGATTTTGGGACCCGGAGTACAATACAATACAATACAATACAATACAATACAATACAATACAATACAATACAATACAATACAATACAAACTTTATTCGCCACTTTTGGATACATTTTACAGGAATTGTTATGTTCATTTACAGGGTATAAAGTAGTGGCGAGGTGGCTGTAAAGAAACCATAGGGCTTATAGGTTACAGCAGCCTCATTTGTGGACTAATTGTTAGTTATAAAATGAAGATAGGGCAAAATGAAGATAGTAGGCCTAAACAAGCAGTCAAAATACCAAGAGAAATGCGCTTTTTTTATTTTGTCTGTCAAAATAAAGGCTGGCATATTCTTGGGATGGCTCAACAAAAAGATGTTCAATTGAGCAATTCGCCCTTCCCCTCCCCGTCCCCCCACTTTTTGCGTACTCCGATTGTTGTTACTAACTTGCATCAGATCATTGTTTTTTTACAGTTTGTTTAAACGTATGACTTAAAACCCCGCTTTCAATAGTCCAGTTTTGTATTCGTAGTTGCCGCTGGTTACAATGACTACAGACTCGTTTACTGAGCGTTAGCCTCGACTTGGTATTGAATATACATAAATATCAGTGAGAACGATTAGAAGTCTGAGCCTCCAACATTACAAAGAACTGTAAATGGCTCATTGGTATTTATGAATATTTAACATCAAGTCGAGGCTAACGCTGAGTAAACGAGTCTGTAGTCATTGTAGTCAGCGGCAACTACGAATACGAAACTAGATTATTCAACTACAGGGTTGTATGAATGTGACATCATTTGGTGATGATGAGCTGCAGTATGTCGAGACGATATCTGGTGGGGCGGGAGCGGTGAGTATCTTCTTGTATCTCATTGCGATTTATAGCGCATCTTTTTCCCCACTAGGGCTGTATGAATAACACTACCTTTGGTGATGAAGAGTTTGGATACTATGAAACTATAGCCGGAGGTGCAGGCGCGGTGAGTTTTTTTTTAACTTTAAAAGTCGCTAACAAGTCGTGAGAAAAGATTTTTGAAAGCTATCAGCTAAAAGGTACCAAAAATAAGCAAAGTACATTAATATTTTTTGTGTTGATATACAAAGTAAACATTTGATATGAATAAATTGTATTTCGACTTATCACCAGGTTCAAGCCAAATTATAGTTTTTTTTTACTGAGATCATATTTTTATTCATTTGATATTGTGAGCAGCGCTGCGCCCACTTCCTAGCTATATAGATTAGAAAAATCTTTTCTTTGAAGATTAAATACTAAGTAAATTAATGTTATTCAGGTTTTTTATTGCAGCTTTTTTTTCGTTTTGTTTTATCTTTTCTTATTTCATTACTTTTGTTTTGTTTTTGTTTTGTTTTATTTACTCCTTTGGTGTCATTTCGTGTGATTTGTTTTATTCAGGATGCATGCATGTCCAGTTTGGAGTCCACCTCTGTTGTGTGCCTTCTCATCATTGTTGGAAGTGTTGTAGACAAAATAAATTATTCTTTCTCCTCTGACCACAATGCAATCATTCCAGTTTGTGGACGCGTCCATGACGTAACCCGGGCACAGCCAGTAATAACAGTGCTCCTTTCTCCACAGGGCCCCACGTGGGACGGACGAAGCGGTGTACATTGTCACATGACAAACACAAGAATCACTGATCCAGAGATAATCGAGCAAAGGTAACCAACCCCCCCACCCCTCTGGATTTTCCATTTTTCCAAGGTGGTGGCCACCCCCCCACCCCTCTGGATTTTCCATCAAGTGACAGAGA
>JAOBYE010425198.1:0-14003 GCA_025403585.1 Parazoanthus swiftii
CCAGAAAACTAAGCGTAATCTGAAACGGCGTAATTTGAGGCATATTCTGAAATTTTTGCCTGGATTCTTGGGGGAAATGCAAAACGTGGGTATTTTGACTCCCTACTACTACTCTAGCGGTTTACTGTTTTCTTGTCAATAATACAAGTTTTAGTTGGCTGCCATGTATGGTGAGCAAAGTTGTAGAAAACAATTTTGCGCATCAATAACGATATCGTTAACAGTGTGTGTATAACCTATTCATCGTTGTTGTGATACTGTATCGACAAGGGCCGCGGTGCTGGGGGGGGGGGCAGCGGGGGAAATTGCCACCCCCCACTTTTTTTGAAAACTATAAAGTTACTGAGAAAAAGTGTATTTTGCCCACCCCCCTCCAACTTTTAGTCACTAGTCAATCCCCCCACTATCAAAGTAGCTCCGCGGCCTATGATCCATAATAAATCGATTTATCGATTTTCATATCATACTTTTCATCTTCCATTACACCGATACGGTTACCGGTAAGGTTGTTTTATATTTAGTAGTAATCGCACAATTTTCAACATTTTGTTCTTAAAATTGCAGTTGGACCTCCAGTCCTACATTATTTAGTTTACATAACATACGTAGCATTTGGATATTTCTATCTCATCAGACCACCGAACTATTAGAACATGCATCGGGCAGTTGCAATGTTAGTCCCCACCCCCTCCCCCATTGTGGACAAATCAATAGGTTGAGAGGGGACACAAGAAATTGCACACTCCTTGACCCCTCCACCCTGGAATTACTATGGAAAATCCCTGGAATTTCCCTGGAAATCCGCAGAAATGAAAGGTCACCCCCAAGGAAATCCAAGAGCTGTATATATAAAGGCACCCTCTCTCGATTTCCAGGGAAGAGGCCTGGACCCCTCTCCCTGCTATTGTCCCTGTTGCCCTTTACAAGGGTCCCTGTGGAAATCCAAGGGTCTAAATTCGGGAGTCCTTGGAAATTCCTGTTGATCTTTCGGAGGTCCCTGTGGAAATCCGAGGGTCCAAAATCGGGGGGTCCTTGGAAATTCCTGTTGCCCTTTACAGGATTCTCTGTGGAAATTCTACATGTCCTCAATTCCTCAATGGGGAGGGGGGGGGGGGTGCAGACTAACGTTGCAACTGCTTATTCATCTCCAGCAAACTTGAATATTGTAACAGCTTACAAAAAGGCCTTCAAACTACACACACTGCTAAACTACCGAACGTTCAGAATGTAGCATCGAGACTCGTAACTGGTCAACCACGCTTCTGTCATATCACCCAGATCTGAATAGCCTTCACTGGCTCCCACTTAGCTGCTGTATTTAACTGAAATGCCCTTTAACTTTAAAGAATGTACATGCTCGTACTCCTTCCCTTTTATAAAATATGACTCAAGGAACTAGTTTCGTTTTCACCTAAAATTTGATTTTAAGGAGCATATGGGCATATTTAGATGAGGCAGATACAGACCCGCAGGCAGGGATGTGCGCAGGGGGCGTAAGCACCCCCTCTCCCCCGTCTCCTCATGGGCCAAAAAGGTCTGCAGCAGCAGGTTAAGTTCAAACAAAGAAGTCTGAACAGATGTATAGTTTTTTTGCGTAAGTTTGCTTTACCGTAAATCGGAACGAGTAAAAAAGGCCATCAGTGCATTTGTTCCTTATATTTGGCTTGTGAGAGTCTTAGTTTACGAATTTTATGAAACTGACTTGCTTTTGTAATGGATTGTGAAGGATCATGGAAATTGTTAGTACCTAGCAGCCCTTGATTTGCACCCCCCCCCCCCCCAACAAAATTCCTGGCTACGGGCCTGAAATAAAAACAAACTATTTTTGTTGATAATAATAGCAAAAAAAGGTTGCTTTAGATTAACTTGGTTTTTTACGTTATTGTCGAAATAAAAAATAGGTTGTTTGTAACTTGGCCATTTCATATTTTTCAAAATATCCACGTCATATTTCATGTTCGAGCAAACTGTTAATATGGATAAAAAATGATCGCAGTTGCAGCTGCAGTTTGGATGCGTTGTAACATGCGGCGTTATCTGAATTTTTTAAAACTTCTGGAAACTGATTGCTTGCTAGATCGTAAAACGAGTGCAATAGTTTACATGTCAACATTGCAGTTTCCGTACATATATTGGAGACAAGTTGTATTTTTTTTAAAAAAAATCCTGTTTTTCTGCATCTGCAATTCTTCAAATTGGTGGTGCTTGCAATATTCTATATATTTTATATGAATATAAAACAAATAGATTTTGTACAACTATAAATTTTGTTTGTGTACATCTTTAATTTCTGTTCGCTTTTTTTCTGCAGCAAAGTAAAAATCACTTCTGTGGTATCTAGTTTCTAATCTTTACATGTAACTGAAAAGAAGACTAGTGCAAAAATGACATTTATTTAGTGACTTTGTATGACAATTTTCATTCTTTTAAATTTAAAAATGCTGTTAATGACCTCTTACATAAACAAGACTGTAAAATTCTCAAGAAAGCTGTCTCCGTAGATAATCACCCGCTCAAACCATACATTCCTCCAGAAAAGGACTGTTCACACAAACTCCGCAAAAAACGATGTGCACGTCCTAAAGTAAACACCGAGCGTTTCAAGAATACCTTTGTAAATAGATTAATATTTTACCATAATTTAGTATAGAATAGTTATTTAGCATAGCTTCGTTTCAACATAGTTTTGTATTTAAATTTAAGTGATGCTGTACACTGTAACATAGGATATGTAATTTTTATCTTATGAATAATAAAGACAATTATTATCATTATTATTAGTAGACTACTGTTACATTTACTGTACTTTATTTGTTTTCTGTATTTTTGAAACTAAAAACAAATGCTTTCCGATAAAACGCATCGTGTGTTTTGTTTTTATTGCAGTAAACGTATTTATGCTAGTTCTGTAGTTGCTAAGTGCTCGTATTGTGGTCGTTTCTCCCATGCAAATTGCACACGTAAGTTAATAATGATAAATGAAGCCAGTTCTTTCGCAAAAGTTTACCCTTGTCAAAAATGCATTGATGATGCTTTGCCCTTTTTGCATTTGAATGACAACAATTGATATTCTTCAGTCATTGTTTGAGCTACAACATGGATCATGTTCGTTCCCACTTGAACGTCTCAACATTTCATTTTTTTTATAGATGAAAGCATTTCGAAATCAAAAGCAAACTTTCTTGATGATTTTTGTGATGATTTTTGTGATACAGACGAACGAGTTTTTAAAATATTGATGCAATGTCAAATAAGTGTAAATACTAGATAGCTTCCAAAAATTGGTAAGTGAAATGATGTTGTTTGTCAATGATTCGTTTTAATATAAGAAGTTTACGCAAGCACTTTGATGACCTTAAATGTATTGTTATTTAGCCTCCCTCGCTGTTGTTGCTTTGTCTGAAATATGGTTAGGAGATAAGGACGATCTTAATTTTTATGCCCTAGACAACTACCATTTTTCCGAGCTTTCTAAACACACCAAGTGCCAACGGGGGTGGTATTGCTTTGAATGTAACAGACCAGTACAACCTCAAGTTGCGGATGATCTGAAATACAACAGCAATGAAACCCAAGTAATCTTTGCGGAATTAGAAAGAAAACACAATAAATTGATAGTAGGTGTTACCTACAAACCGCGAAATACCGGTATAGATGGTTATTCATCATGTTTATTAAGTCTAATAGACAATTTGAATAAAAATAACAAGTACTATCTAGCTGGTGAATTTAACATTGACCTTTTAAAGTCGGATAATCACGACGAAACATCTGTGTTTTTCAATAACCTCTTTAAGTTACGCATATTTTCCTTCTATCCTTAAGCCAACTAGATTGACTGGCTCTAGCGCCACTCTAATAGATAATAATTGTATAAATGCACTTGATATTGTGGACACCTTACACCCAGGCATATTATATACAGATATTTTCGACCAATTACTAGTGTTTTGTGCTTCAATATAGTTCAAAATTAAGAAAAATTATTACAAGATATTTAAACGTACCTATTCAAAGTCAGGCGAAGAAAATTTCTTGAAGGATATGTCCTTGAAAGATTGGTCTGTTCTCTATAATAGAAATAATCCTGATATACAATACAGTGTATGAACGTTTGATTGACACAGCTACTAAATCGCCTGAGAATACACTGAAGTTTCGTAATTACCGGAACAAGTTGATTCACCTAAAAAGGTTTACAAAGGAAAATTACTATAATTTATAAAGCTTCAGTTGCTGAATAGGGCCCAAGGCAATATGTGATCTACCTGGAAAACTGTTAATGAAATAAAAAGAAAAGACGCCCTAAAAACCTCTCTTCTATATTTTACGACAACAACCTTTATATATCGCCGCTATATTTAATACCTATTTTACAAATGTAAGGCCCAACTCGTGCAAAACAAGTCGGTAACGAAGATAACACTCGTTATATTGACTGGTTGAAACGAATACTAAAACATTTTGAAAAAGTTGCATGCGAAATCTTAACCATCATCTGAAAAAGAACCATCTTCTTTTTGACTACCAATTTGTTTATAGAAAGAAAAGAAACACCACTTGGCAATTCTTGGTTTCTTTCAAAGAGTTACAGGTGCCATTGGCAATGGACATTGACCTGTCAAAGGCTTTCGATACTGTTAGCCACAATATTCTACTTGATAAGTTATCTCATTATAGCCTTAGCGACAATACCCTGAAATCGTTTGAAAGCTATATCAGAGATCGTAAACAATGTTTGTATTGATGGAATTCATTCATGTCCTAGAACAATCTGCTGAATTTGTTTCTCAGCCCCTCTCATATATATTTTAACTGGTATATTTCCACACGAAATGAAAATTGCCAAAGTCATCCCTTTATTTAAAGTGGTTATTGTGAATTAATTTCTAACTACAGACCAATATCTTTGCTCCCAAAATTTTCAAAAAAATTTTCAAAAAAAAGTATGTGAAACCTTAACCATTCATCTGGAAAACAATCATCTTCTGAAACACCACCTTGGCAATTCTTGATTTCTTTCAAAGAATTACAGATGCCTTTGACAATGGAAAAATTTCTTAGGTGTTTTTCTTGCATGCCCTGTCAAAGGCTTTCGATACTGTCAACTACAATATTCTACTTCAAGATAATTATCTCTTTATAACCTTAGCGATAATGCCCGGAAATGATTTGAAAGCTATATCAGAGATCGCAAACAGTATGTTTGTATTGATGGATTTAATTTATGTTCTACAACAATCTCCTACGGTGTGCCTCGAGGGTCTATCCTTGGACCAATTCTGTTTCTTGTTTACATGAACGATGCTCAATTTGTTACAAAAACAACTCATTTATTTCTCTACGCTGATAATGTGAATCGTTTATGTAGTCCTAAATGCCTTAAAAAAGCCTCCTCCGTTCTTAACAAGGAGTTATCTTCTCTTAATGACTGGTTTCAGGCCAATAAACTTACGGTCAACTAAACAAAAACAAAACGTATTAGTTTTGGATCTCAGCGAAAAATTAAGAACACTGTGTTAGGTGGTGCTGAAAATCAGTTATCATTTAACAATGGCAAATATATTTAAAGAAATTATTCCCACTCTAAATTCTTGGGTTTAACCTTAGATGAGAACCTTACTTGAAGCCCTCGCATCACCTCTGTATGTGTCAAGAAAAACTGCAAAATGTATCGGAATTCTTTACAAACGTAGGCCAGTTTTCTTTTGCTCGATATTCTTGAAAACCTATAATATAGTTTTATTTATCCATATATCTATTATGGAACGCTGTTCTGGGGTAGCAACTACAAATCAAGAACTCAAGCCATCTATAAATTACAAAACAAGCGCTCTGAGTAACCACGTGCATTCTCCAACTTTAAAACACCCAGCAAACTACTCTTTAAGAGGCTTGATATTTTAAATGTTTTCGACCTAGTTAAATTCGAGTTCGGTGAACACTCGAGCACTTTGCTGCCAAAATCTTAACAATAGTAAGTTTGGTGTGAAGCATGCGGGAGTCGCAAGCTGGAATAAATTACCTATTCATATTAAACTAGTTCTTCACATTCAATTTTCAAAAAGCATTTAAAAACGCACTTGCCACTACAGTAATTTTTGTGATGTTCAGTTATTCTTGTGACTGTTTTCTTATCTTTTTTTCCGTTTTTTTTATTTAGTTTAGTTTAAAATACCTAATTGTCATTTAATTTGTACTCTGGATTGATTGAATTTTTCCCCGTGTATCTTGTATAATTTTACCAATACATTTAAGATTCAGAAAGGTTTGCTTAACCACTAAGGTTGTTTTATTCTGCACCTCCTCAATTATGTTAAAATTAAAAATAAATAGGAAATAAAGAACCTTTGAACCTCTGATTTTCCCGTATCCTAAAATAACTGAAGAAACCGCCCCAAATGAAAATAAACTATAGTGCCAATTAAATCTCTTGATCATCTGTCAAAGCGTCAAATTATTTCGTTCCTTTCCCGGCCTCACTTGCTTCAATTAATCAACAAAGTCATACAACAAACATCTTATTGGCCTCGTTTGCTCAAACAGTACGGTTAGTTATGGTTCCTCGTTTTTTCCTTCCTTGTTTTCATGGCCCGCGCGCTTCGCGCTTGGACCATAAAAGGAAGGAAAAAACTCGGTCCACAACTTTCCGTACGGACCGAGCACTTACCCAAAAAGAGGTATAATACTTCAGTAGCAATTTCCTTCTTAAAAGTAGAGTGTGTTATATCGAGAAATATTTAGCTGACAAATACTAAATCCTGCAAATGAGACAAAGAGAAAAGCTTTTCTTGCGAAGAGTAAATAGGATCAGCCACAAGAAGTATTCTTAAACACGACAACTATGCGCACTTTTTTCCAGTTTCTTTCTAAACAGAAAACTGAATTGTGAAAGCCATTCTATTCTAAGAAGATTGTAAAATCTGAGATATGAAATGAAAAAAGTGTGAGTTGAAAGTATTTAGAATAGCAGAGGAAACTGGCAAAGTCATATCCTAAGAACACTTACTTAGAATAGCAGAAAAAGGCGTTCTTACAAACTTCGAATTGGAAGAAGATTTTTCACTGATTGGCGTATCTCTGTTATTCGCCAGCAGTATACAAACGGATTTAAAGCCGAATTCAGAAACACTATCGTTGCACTCGCGTCTGCCAATAGAACTGACAGGGATGTTGTCCCCGCGTGTATCCGGAGAGACAAAAAAACAAGAAGCGATGGAACGTAACACAACACAAAAAATCCGTGAATGTACAACATGGTGACGACAGTTTTCTTGTATCTGTTAAAATTGGGAAACATTTGATTGTTTGTCTGTGATCCTTGCACCTCGGCCATGCTAATTTGAACTTGGTGACGTCGTACAATTTGGTAAATCTTCCTGTAGCAGAAAATATTGACAACTAATAAAATGATAATCCAAGAAAGAGTAAAACTCCCATAGACCAAAACTGTTACTTTTAGGCGCATTATCTGGGAAGTAACGCCCGTTATCCATATTATTGCTAAAACCAACAAAACTCGGGCGTTTGTTACAAGTTCTTGGAAACGAAGGTGAAGTTGAAGGGCAAGAAGCCGTTCCACACTTATAGCGGTTATGGTGAAGAATGAAATTGTTATCAGCAGATACGATGTCAAGGTCATTGAGGTGAATGCACGGCACCACACGCTGAACATCGGTGTAAATCTGGCAATGAAACTTACTACAAAGGCAGGCTGCGCGAGCAAACCAATTCCCAGATCAGATACAGCCAGTCCAGAGAGAAGGACATTGGTGGGTGTTCGTAAAGACGGTGTTTTCCACACTGCAGCGAGAATCAGTGCATTTCCAATAATTGCCATCAAGGCCAGTATGCCGTTGGTTACTGTTAGTAGGATGTAAGTTATGAAATGTAAGGCATCTTGACTTTCAACAGCATACATAGAATGTTCCTCATAATCGAAAAAATGGCAAACTTCACTTTGAATCCTGAACGTTAGATTTTCCATTTTCTTGTATGATTCGTTTCTTCACTGAACTGTAGCAACCTGGCTTTTTTCCCAATTATTAAAAGCTCAGCTTAAAACATATTTTGGAAAGAAGAATAGTTTTAGAACTGTACGACGACAAAACTAGTTCTCACAAGCTCGAAAAACTAAATGAACAAACAACTTATATCAGTAGAAAGCGGAAGTGCCAAGCACAAATAAAACAGCTGCATCTTAACATAGATTCGACAGCTGTGGTTTAGCGGCCATGCAGCAACATAGGTAGTTTGTCGTTGAATGGGATTATCAAAAACTTTTGCAGTAATGGATATTAATTATATTCTAGATGTCTGGAGCCACTAGTTTCTCTTTAATCTGCTTTTATATAAAACAAATTACTTTTATTGAGGATTGTCTGCTCATCGAGTCTTTTGTCCTTGTTATAGAAAAATGTCTTGGCGTCGTTAAAATGGATACAAATTCGCGTCCGTCTCAAGTTACATTTGAAGCCATAGAAGCACCTATGCAAACAAAGTAAAACTTAAGATGCCGAAAAAAGATCAGACAGTGAATTAAACACTTTGCCATGAGGCAACGTAGTTGTACTTTAAACATTAATTTGAGTGCTTTTCTCGTAACTAAATAAAAGGTGAAAAACTTTCCTACTGCACAATTAATTATTATTATTATTAATGAGTGTGCAAATGTGTTCCCGAACAAATATTCAAATTTAGCATAATTGTTTCTGTATAAGATCGAACAAAAAGTTCGATATACATGAAAAAGATCTGGTTTCTTATTGGCTAAAATGAGTGAAGGTTTTAGCCCTCGGTCATTGTAATTCAATGCAACAACAAACTTGAAATTTTAAGATTTGATTGGCTGAGAGAAAACAGAAAACCAATGAACCAGCCATACTGCTTGAGTGTATGACGTATATGAGGGTTCTCGGCTAGTTGATCCCGTTGCGCAGCTGCTAAACCAGAACCTTTCTTGGTTTTTGCTAAAACTTGCTTTTTTTCTTTGTTTTGGTTTTTCTTCTTAATTATTTTCAATAAATATTTTTGTTGCCCTCTGAAATTAAAAGGCTTTCAACTGAAACGATATTATTAGAAATGTTCTGAAGATTCGTGACCACAATACTGCCACTTAACGGCGGCAACACATAGGGAAAACTCTAAATTCGAGAGTACGAACTTTCCTTATCAGCAGATGCTATGTCAAATTCCATCCTTAACTGATAAGAGTGTGCAGTACTGAGGAACCCTTGGCTGACAACAGGTAAAGGTTGTAAAGAATACAACTGAGAGTGATTCCTTTCTTACAAGGAGGAAATAATATCAGCCACAACAAGTATTCCTAAAAACGACAATTATGCTAAATTGCACCTGCACGCTTTTTTATAAGAAACTCAAATTGGCCAAAATTTAAAATCAATTTAAGAATAAGCTGAGGCTCGGGCTCGATAGCTAAATTTCCAGTTCTGGGATAATCACTGGAAAATGACTCAGTGAACCCATGATAAATCTGCGGGGATAAATTGATCAAAAATTCACCCGCCAAGCAATTCGTTTTCCAAGACATGTCTTGCAATACCTTAGGATTAGTTTTAACCGTATATAGAAATATGAACAATTTCAGAACAATTTGAGGTTTAAATCGCACAAAAATTAAGAAAAATGAGCCTCGGCCAAAATTACTGGTTCTTACAAAAAAAAGCGTGAAGTATTTAAATATTAACAGACTTTTTCCTAAGCTTCCAATAATTCTTCTCCAAACAGAAAATTGGAACCTCAAAGCCTTTTGTATTTAAGACCCTACAAAGAAGATTGTATAGTCTCAGATATGGATCAGGACAACGTCCTTTGAAAGTAGAAATGACAGCAGAGGAAATGAACACGTCGATCTTTAAAATTCATATCCTGAGCGTACTTTTCTGTGAGTAGCTCTTTACTGTTATTTCTCACCTGCAAAGTTCTTAATAGCAAAGAAATTTACTGGTTGAATTATTTACTAGAAGTACTTAGAAAAGCAAGGAAAGTTAAGAAATCGTACATACAAATTTCATATTAGAAGATTTTTCGCTGAATGGCGCCTCTCTTTTGTTGTTTGTTCACAGACAGCAGAGAAGCTGATCCAGAGAAGAATTTAGAAACACGACTGTGCCACTCGTGTCTGCCAACTGAAATAACAACTATGATGTCTCCGCGTGTATCCGAAGAAAGAAGATTATCTTCCAATTTCACTAGTTGTTGACAGCTGTTAAAACGATAACCAAAGAAACAGTAAAACACTCAAAAACCAAAATTGTTACTTTTACGTCTGTTATCCGTATTATTTTAAAACCAACAAAACTCGAGCGTTTAACATAAGCTCTTGGAAACGATGGTGAAGTCGAAAAACAAGAAACCGTTCCACTCTTAAAGCGATTATGATTAAAAAAGAAATTGTTACTAGCAGGTACCATGCTGAGGCCATCGAGATGAATGCACAACACCACATTCTAAAACATTGATATAAACCTTGCAGTTTAACTTACTATAAAGGCAGGCTGCACAAACAAACCGATTAGAAGTTCCGAGACAAGGACGTTGGTTTGTGTTCGTAAAGATGGCGTTTTCCACACTGCACCGAGAACTAATGCCTTTTCAGTTATTGCCACCAAGGCCAGAATGTCTTTTGTCACAGTTAGGAGAATGTAAATAAATGTAAAACAAGACATCTTCACCTTCAACAGCATACATAGAATACTTCTCGTAATCGCAAAACTGACTTCCATTCACTCTCAATCTTGAACGACAAGTTTTCCATTTTCTCCTAAGAATCTTTTTTTCAATAAACTGTAACAGTCCGTTTTCTTCCCAGTTTTTAAAAGCTTAAAATAAGTTTTGCAAGTGAAATTAGTTTTAGAACTTTAGTTTAATAAAACATGTTCTCTGCAAGCCTGAAAATTTGAAAAAAGTAAATCAGTTAAGCATCTTAGCGCTTAGCATCATAGATAACTTCTCGCTGAATAGTATTATCAAAAGCACCAGCAGTCGAGTGAAAATTTTAAATACTCCAGATGTCTTGACCCACTGGTTTCTCTTTAACAACCTCTTTTAAAGAAACAACATAATATCACTGTTGCCGTATACAGTTAATGGAAATTTGCAAAAAAGCACTCTTGTCAAATGTAATCTGTTCAATAAGACGTTTGTCCTCATTATTGGAAAGCGTCTTGATACCGTTAAATCCGCTTGTATCTAATTATATTCGCAGCCATCAATTACCTATGCAAACAAAATAAAACTTAAGTTGTCGAGAAAACCAATCAAAGAATGAAATTGCCCTGAATTTTATATTGAGAACACTTCTCCGAAACAAACGTTTCCACTGATCTGAGTGATTTGAATTTATTTGCATGAATGTGTTTTTAAAGAGCTTCAGTATGTGTCAACCTCGGGTTGCAGACTGCATACTGAATTAAACAAGAAGTCACGAGGATAGAAATAACTAAAACGTTTATTTTAGGCTTGAAAGCTTTAAACTCTTTCTGAAATGTTCAAACTGTAAAATATTGTATTCTTAAGCTTATAGTTTGCCGCCTGTGCCATCAAGAGAAAATACTGTTATCCATATTATTGTTAAAATCAGCAAAACTTAGGTGTTTGTCACAAGTTCTTGGAAATGACAGTGAAGATGAAGTCGACAGGAAGCTAGTCAAGCCGTTCCATATATAGAGATATAATGGTGAAGAAAGACGTTGTTATCGTGGTTAAATCATCGAAGTGAATACAGAACACCACACCCTTAACATCAGTATAAACTAGACTACGAGTAGTCCTTTTTCAATAGCTCGCTCGGCATCTTCCGGAGATAAAATAGGAGATAACTCGCAGTCTAGTTATAAACCTGGTTTCTAACCTCACTACAAAGTCAGGCTGCGCAAACAAACAGATACAGACAGTTTCGAGCGAAGGACGTTGGTGAGTGTTCGTAAAAGGTGGCGTTTTTTACATTGCTGCGAGAGTCAGTGTATTTCAAGTAATTGCCTTTAAGGCCAGTACACAGTTGAGACGATGTAATTAAAGTATCATAAGCAAATAACTGATTTTCAGCAGCATACATAAAATGTTCCTTGTAAACGGAAAACTGACAAATGGAACTTTGACTACTGAATGTTAAATTTCCCATTTTCCTGTACCATTCTCTGCTTCACCAAGCTTCATCAGCTGTTTTTCCGATTTTGTTGTTTAGCTATTGAAAACTCAGTTCAAAATAAAATTTGAAGGGAAAGCAGTTTTAGAACTCTTACCTGGTGAAACATTTTCTCTTCAATCTCAAATAACTGAAAGAACAAATTAACCATGGCAATGAATATGAGCAACATAAATAATTTGTCACTGTCGGGTGAGTAAGATTTATCAAAAGTGCCTGCAGTAATGAATCTTAGTATTTCAAAAATCTTGAACCACTGGTTTCTCTTTAATCTTTTTTTTTTAAAAAATACAATATCACTGATGCTGCTTACAGTTCAACAAAAAAAATTGGATTAGGAAACACACAATTTTTAAGGGGTGGGTCATTGCTTGTTCACGAGCCACATTTCAAGATGGCAGCAAGGGGGAGATCCAAACTCAAGCCGGAAATAGTCAGACTAAATCTTTCGGTGTTAATTCTGTGAACAGTATCATTGCTAACTTTGACTAAGACAATATTCAAGTGTTGTTTGAGAACAAAAGTTGTGCTTAAAGTATAGAACACTAAAAACTGTATAGTGATACATGCTCAGTCATGGTTCATGCTATAAGGTAACAAACCGGCTTTGGAGATATATAGTGTTTTTAAGTGCTTGACGGGATTCGGTCGTTTTGATTCCAGCTAAAAATAAACGGATCGAAACTGGATTTTATATACACGAGGAATGTGACGTAATTGTCACTAAACGTTTATAGTTTGTGTGACTCATGAAAACCATCGCACAACAAAATGGGAGGTAACACAACACGAACAGACCAACAACGTTTGTCAAAGTGATGTTGGATTTTCTGTATCGCGCGTCACACAAGTTACCAGCTGTTCTTGCACTGGGTGGATGTAAATCTGCAAGCAATGAAGGTGAAGTATCTGGAAAACTTTGTATAGGGCCACAACGTAAGTAAAACAAAATAATTAGGCCGTAAATTCTAAAAATGAGCGATATAATTTCCCTGAGGAAGTGCAGAATCTAAAGAAAAAGACGAATCACCCAAATGACAGTTAATATCACAAGAGTTTTCTTTTTACAGTTCTTAGTTCGTGGTAATGGAGGTGTATTTTTGGAACTAAGAGCTGCTCAAGTTTCCTGCGCGCCAGGGTTGATGTAAACACAGTCTAGCAAGCCACAAACTTATCAAACAGTGACTTTCTACAATCTGTACTACCTTGAAAATGACAAACAATACACAAGTCTGCGTCAAAAATTGCGTGCTATCGCAAAGGTCTGCGGCGGGCTTAAAGGTAAGGACGGAAAAGCAGTTGCCTTTAAAAAAGGAACAGAACTGAAAAAGATGAAAGCCGCCAGGTGAAATATAATGACACTCGAACACAAAGGCAACAACAACTTTAAAATGAACATTGCCCTTATTGTTATTTTATTTTTATTATTACTATTTCTATTGTTATTATTATTATTATTATTATTACTGTTACTATTTGTTACTATCATTATTATCATTCTTTAAAAAACCTTACTAACCACACGATCTTCAGCAGACTCTCAGCAGCTAATAGTTTAAATATTCGTGAGTCAAAAATTAACGTCCAGCTGAATTCCATTTCACGCTTGGAAGTGCGGCTTTGGAAAACTATTCCCCTTTCTATTACTAATTTATCAAAAAATGCATTTCAAAGAAATTGGAATAACCTCTCTCTTTAACTTACAATGTTGAAATCGAGAAGATTAAACAGATTCTCAATAGAGACAACTCTTAACTAGCAATGTTTCGTGTGGTGTGATCGTCCGGGTGAGAGTAGTTCTCAGAAGAACTGTTTTTGGTGACTGACGTTTCGACTA
>JAOBYE010425309.1:1732-14003 GCA_025403585.1 Parazoanthus swiftii
AGGTAAAAGCGTGTAGAATCCTAAAATTATCTTAGCCATGAACCGTTTATTTTATTTTCTTTCGTTCATTGCTGCCTGTTCCCTACAGCTGCTTGCTTTGAGAAACTTTTCCTTCTTCGGTTTTTTTGATTCTTTGTCCGGGGACTTGCTCGGTCGGGCTGGTTACGAGTTCCTGTTACATAAGCGCGCACGGGTTTTTGGGTAAATAGAACATAATCACCTGCTTTGTCCATTGGAATAATTTTTCGTTTTCATATTTAGCAAGAATGATTGGTCTTTTATTTGTCGATCATTTTGCATCCTTTTGAAACTTCTTTTGCCTTTTGTTTTGTTCACGGTTAGTCAAGTACCATAAATTCAATCTCTATAATTTTAGCATCTTTTCGTATTTTCCTAAGAGTTTTCTGTTCTTTCGTTCTAGCACTACTCGCGGTCTACATCCAAATCTGAGAAGAGTAAAAGCCGAATACGAGTGGCCTAGCTGTTTAGTACATATTTGTGCGTTTAATTGAGTCGTGAGATAAAGAGCCAGTCTCTGTTTGAACCGAGTGGAATGACCTGTTTTCCATAATTTACTGATGAAAACATCTTGCTTGTTACTTTTTGGACTTTATAGTTATGGAACTTGTAGCACTTCCATTAGTATTGGTAACTTCTGGTATATAGTTGTACCGCTCGTTTTGACTGAATCTATTGTTGGTTTAATTTCATTTGGTTCAGTGTTTCTCTAGAAATGAGATTTTGCTTCCTTTTACCTGTTTTGAAATGATTTGTTACCTTAACTGTTTCCAAGTTTTCTGAAAACTAACACGCTGCTTTATACATTCGTTTAAAATCAAGACCGATTGACGGCTGTTACTTTCGCCATTTCAGTCTTAATTTCGTTTGGTTTAACCCTTTCAGCCCAAAACACGACATATGATGTGTTGCGAAACTCTCTCAACCTGACTCCATTTTGTTCTTAAATTCTAAACAAGTTGAGAGAAATATTTAATTCATCTTGGAGAGATTTCTGCATATGATCAGCTTCTTAATTCTTTTAAGAAAATAACTTGGTTTTTCTTGGTATTGTAAGAAGAAGATAGATATTGATAAATTAGGCTTGGGCTGAAAGGATTCAATTAATGTCTTTAACACGTTTTTGTTTGGCTGAACACTTATTTAAAGATTTGTTGATGATTTTATTTTCTTATATGTTTCAATCTTTCGAAACCAACAAGCTATCTTGTACATTCATCACAAAACATGGCCTGACAAAACTGTGGACAACAAAGTTAAGAAACCATCTGCTACTCATCACGTTCCAAGTTTGCTGACAGTGATATCTGCTATTTCGCATCTCGACTTTGCATAGGCACTCGATCTCCATTTAAATTTTAATCAATTTTAATATTGAACATTAATTTAAGAAGGAAGTGTGATAACATTTGTTTACAGATCGCAAAGTAGATGGGGTGAACAACACCTACATTGGAAACAAAACAACCCTTCATAAGTTAATTGATTTTTTTTCTCGTATGTTTTCTGAATTAAGGCACCATAACACACAAAAGAAATGATAAAATGGGTTGCAAGGGTGACCTTTTATCGTTAATGTTAGTGTTGATAAAGCCGTTGGTCTACCATAAGTTAAGTTCTCCAGCAGAAGTCACTTACACAGGCTTGAGAATCGAGTAACTGAGAAAACACTGAGTGAGGTAGGAAATACATGTGCCTAGTGCATGACTTATCCTTAACGGGGTGTTCTATGTGCTTAGAAAAAAATAGACTAGAACTTTGAAAATATACGACTGGGTAATCTTCGGACTTTTGTATTTTTCTTTATAAACGACAGTCTATTTACTACAAATAATTTTAAGAAACGAAAATGCTTGTCAGATATAAAATAGCCATATATGTTCCCATGAAATATATTCCGCTGATCAAAAACGTAAGGTTTTCCTAATTTTTATGGTGGAAAATCAATTTTCTTATTCTTGAAACCAATCAGCTTGTTTTGCATTGACAATTCTAAGGAAAATATAGATACTGATAAACTTTGGAGTGAATGAAAGGGTTGAATTTCATAGTGCAAATCTGACCTTTCAGCGTTCTCTGCCCGGTACTACTGCAATAAAAACAATGCCGTTTTCTTGCTTAAAACTCGAACCCATTCAATTTAGGTTTTGGTGCTTAACGAACTAAAATTATCTTGAATTATATTATTAAATATCGATGTAGAAGTTAGCTCAAGGCAGAGGCACAAGGAAAAATTCAGAATTGTTGTGGTTAAAAATTTCACGAACACTTTCTATAAGTACCTATGATTTGTTGATATATACTGATGACATGCATGAACGGGGTACAGTTTGTTTTAGTACTATCCGGGTACCTCTATTTTCTTAAAAGGTTACCTGTGTCGGGAGACTGTCACTGAGAGGTGAAGAAACCTATAAAGTAGTTTGCTCGATTTGAACCCACTAAGTTTTTTTTCAAGAGTTATTGAAAATACTGAAGAAACAGCAAAAACATAAAAATGATCAAATTGAAAAATCCAATTTATCAATGGTTTTTATTTACTTTTTATTGTTTAATTACAAAATGACAGACCCGGTAAAATCGGAAATTACAGAAAGAAAAAAAGCTTTTTTCCTTTCATATATATTTTATGCTGGTTACTTTCATTTTGCCCTTAACACAATGGATTTAAAAAAATAGCCGGAAGGATATTTTACTTGAACTGACTGTATTTTTGTCAAGTAATTGCAGTTGACGCCAAATCGGATCCAATTTAATAAAGTTATTTATTTTCGGAAAGCCGCCGCGTAATGCCAAACATCTTTAGTTGTCATTTCAAGGAATCCAACAATGCTGTTCGACATTACATGTACATGTATATACATGTGACACTCCAGTCTAATCACCTGAAAATTGTTTCGACAGTAAATTATACATCTCTTGGTGAGAAATAGGTCTCAACAAATCCTTTCGTCTATTCAGTTTTGTTTCACATACTGCAGACAGATGACAAACTAAGCCGAAGTGCAGCCGGTAGAAGAGCAGGTGATTCAGCTAAGATTCAGCTAAATTATTATTTTTTGTTGTTATAGAGCTCTTTCACAGTGAAACGATAGTGGCCTATAATCATTTTTTTGTCTTCTTGACGCTTTCCCTTTTATAATAAGAATCAAGTAATTTTGAATGAAGCCACAATTCTTGAGCTTAGCACAAAATTGCTGTATTTCAGCCTAATGAAGTGTCCTGCAACGATGTAGGAATTTCTAGCTCTGGACACAAGTTACCTTTTGCCTGTGCAGACAAATGTGTGCCTGCTATTCGCTTTAAAGTAAACAGATCAGTAAAAGTTTTGTGGGCCTCGAGTTAAAATGTTTCAGAAAAACCAATGTTATCCTCATGGTGCTATCTGTGAAGATGACTTAGATCGTTTAGTTTTACTAAAATACTTTTTTTACAGAATAATATTGATATGGATTCGCTCCTCGCTCAAGCTTGACTTATTAATTAACTTCCGAACTGCTTTCATGGTTTTAACATGAATAACTGAAATGGCTGATACATTCAGTGGAGGTCAACCGGCATATATACGTTAATGGCGTTTTTCCTATGAAAAGGGGTCTCACTGGGTCGCGATAGTGTAAAATTATGTTTCACGTTTTCACTAAAATATTGTTCGGACGCTTTCTGCGTGCGGTTAATATTGTTGGGATCGCTCGAGAGGTGCACGTACGTACTTTAGTCAGTGGATGACAAGCGCGCAGGTCGAACCTCTGTTTTTTAAAATAGTTCTTGTGACTTAACTTAAAAAATCTCTAAAAACTCAAGCTTTCTATTTTATGCACTCATAGTTAGTCTCATTCTAACTTAACTCTATTGGTGAAATCACAGCACGTGATCCTCACACACAAAAATCCTCAACGCTTATGCTGCAGAGGGCGGTCCAAAGTTCTACTGAGTTTTAAAGTTAAAGAGTACTCCAAGAAAGAACTTCGCGGGCTTATGTCCTTTATGACAGGTTTGTAACTAAACATTTGCGTTCTGATTCGTTAAAATTGCTACTGGCTGAGTGTAAAGCTGTTGAAACAAACTTTATGAACGGCAAGTTTTAACCTTAAAACTAAAAATAGAGCGGAGATAATATTTAGTTGTGGGAGGGGATTTGTCATAGCGAGCCTCTTGAATGACAAACTAACAACCGAACTCTAAATATACAATGAAAGTAGAACGAGACTAGAAAACTCGTACGACAAAGACTTGGTACAGTGAAAATCATGTCCGAATATGACACGTTGTTGATCCATCGTTTCTCAAGTTAATTTAAGCTGAATCAAAACCAGCTGGAATAAAACGCAGCTGGATGCTTCGCGAAAGTGCACCCTGGTAATTTTACTTGCTTCACGTCACTGCGTATCTGCTGCTGAAGTCAGATGGACAAGTTTACACACTAGCTTTGACAGCTAGTTGTTTTGAGAATAAGATGGGTTAAATCTTCGAGCAGCTTTCTGCAGTTTACAAAGAAGACTGATGGTATTTCTAAGTTGTGGTTATGGTTCTAGACGGCTTGGTTGCTTAAGAATTTAAAGGTTAGTCAGGCGAAATTTAAGTCCGCTTTATTGTTGGGTGATTTGCGAATACTTAGGTGTCTTCAGCTTCCATGAATGGCTTTCCATGTTGTTTTTATGTAGACGTTCGACACAGTTTGCCTCAAGTGGTCTTACGTTCCTCCTGTCTTTTGCTAATATTCCTAATTTCAGTTGAGTTTCAGATAGGGTGTGGATTACCTTTCGAGTTCCGGTATTTTTCCCAGCATTTGTGACATACGGTGATGAGTTGAGCACACCAACAAAAATGCTTCCTGTTTTTGGAAGAGGAAGGCAGTCTATTCCCGTTTTCAAAACCTCTTTTGTCATATGATGTCACTTCATTCATATCTTGATGAATAGCGGATGAGTTTTGTAAAGACAAACTTTGCTCTCCTCTCGGTCATCAACTTTGTTCAAGACCTTAGGAAAATTGTCTCCCGGACAGAACTCCTACGCGGAATTTTCTGTTTTCAACACGGTGGGTGATGTATCCCTCAGCTTCTACAGCTAAACCAATAGCAGTGCATGATTTTTAATTGTTCATTGTATTTTCAAAAAAAAGCAATGAAACGTCACTTAAAAAGCACTGAAATTATTACTCTTTTAAAATTAACTGACTAGTTTTGTTGGATTTTGTAGTAACTTTTTAATTTGCTTATACACTGCTCAACAGAAATGGAAAGATGTAAAGTCATGGTCGCTGTATTTCTTTCTTCTTAATTTTAGTGTTCTGTTCTTGCCGTTTATGAAAACAAAGTTTTATTTTTGAAGTCGATGTATTTTTGAAATCAAAATTTTAATTTTTAAACTAAGAATAAAAGTTTGTATTCTTGATATTTAACTGGGCAATGTTTAAAAAATGCAAGTTTGTCAGTAATCTAAAGAACAATATAAAAACCCACCTGTTTCTGATTCTTTATTCAAACACATATATGATAATAGTTGAATCTATACGAAAATCCAACTTAGAGACAGGAAAACGAAAAACCTAAGCAGTTTATCGTGTTTCAGTTTAATACTCTGTAACTACATCTTGTCGAAACAAACTGCAGCCCTAAAGATTAAAAAGTTTTGCTTTTGAAACGATATAGCTGAAACGTTGTTTGAAACAACAACATTAAATATTCTAAGATTTTGAATTTTTAAATTAATGTATAGTAAGAGGTTATAACTTTTACTGTATAAACAAACAATTAGCTGTATTCCAGCTCATTCAAAGGAAAACGCATTTCCTGATCCTTGTCCAATTAAAGAGTGTTCACTGACTTAAACGAATCTTTGTTTTCAAAACAGGCGATAAATTATCCTTTTTCGTTTCCATCGAACTGAAAGTTAACAAAAGCCTGCCGAATAGTTAGGAGTTGCACTTTGGTAAACCAATTATATACTTTGTCTTGTGTGTATATATACTTCGGAACCATTTAACACTGGCATTTGGGTTTTGACACTCAGTTGTTCTTCTAACAATTTAACGTATCCTGAGCACAAGAGGTTAGCTACAAGCCTGTGTCAAACTAAGTACTGATTCAAAGTACAGGTATATGTCGCAAGAATATTGTTGGTAGAGGGTAATCGATTTCGTATTAGAACCAGAGAATTGTGGCTGTGTTTTGAAAATAAGAGTTTGCGATTCTGAAACTGACCTTGAACCTAAACTTGTTGGCGAATTTCGGTCTAATTTATTGTTCTTGGAGACTAAGGATGCATGTTTGTTGTAAACGGTGCAACTGAGCATGCGCCGGGCTTAAATTATTTTTTGAAAGACGAAAATTTACACCTGTGTTGTTTTCTCTGGTTTGTAGAAGTGCTTAATGGTGGTATGAACTATAAACCATTCAAACTTTTATCATTATACAAAGTTGTCAAGATAGTAAGCTCTATTTGTCGGGCCGAAGCAGAACGTTTCAGATGCTCACAAAAAGGAACTTATTATTTTTCTTCAGTATTTCGCGGTTGTTTCACTGAGTAATGTTCATGCATAAGATCAAAGCCTGTTCCCAATATTATTGTACTCTATAATGCATTGCCCAATAACACCGCTGAGCTGCTTTGTATCTGAATGAAAGAAGAACCAATATATTTTTGGCAACTTCAGCATCAAATTGTTCGTAAGATGTTCTTCTTTTCAGATTATTCTACACAGTGGATTAGATGTGACAACCAATACATATGCAGTAATGTTGGAATCTCTTGTTTGTTTGAGCATTATTTTCGTGAAATTGATTGTTACCGTTTAAACGAAAACTTCAATGTATAATCGTTCGAAAGGAAAAATCTCGACTGTCGTTGTAGGAAGTGGGAAACTATACTTCCACTAATGGATGATTGTTAGCTGCCACTGACCTGACTGACTCGACTTCTTTTTTTTCACGCTACGAACGGATTATTTTATGTTTTTGTTGTTGCTGTTTTTCCCTGTCTTTGTTTTATTTTATTTTTTATAGAAACTGATGTTAGGAAACTTTATTATTGCTGTTGTTGTTAAAAGCACGGGAAAAATGTACTTGGGCAAGCGTTTCAGTAACCTAAGTATTCAAAAGAAAAAAAGAAAGGTAATCGTGAACTTTTAAAACAATTTTATATTTAGACTTTCAGTTATTAAAAGACTAATATTTCAAACTTTAACCTGAGCTTGTTTTTAGCTTATTCTTAATTTCTGGTCAATTCTCAGCCTGGGTCTTCTTACAAATTTTGTTCTTACAAGGAAAGTATATATCCAATGTTGAGAAGGATATAGCGTCAGATCTAGTGATTCACTTTTTACCAAAACACACGTGATTTTAACGTTGCTCAGCTTCTTGGTTCGTTTGTTTAACTTATTTGGAATGTTGATCGCAAAATACTGACCTGCGAATACGGTCCGCCGTCTTGCAGTATTTTTCTTAAGGTTTGGTAAATGGGGTACACTGAGTGGGAAAAAAGGTACACCTTGGTTTGAGGTCATGAGTGTCGAAGTTGCAAGGGTTTGGGGACATATTTCCCAGAACATTTAGTTCTAGTTAATTAATCAGATGTTGTCTTTGGTGACTTTTAAAAATGCTGCCAGACGTCACTGCTGGGGAACGTCGGTACAATTTACTGGTGTACCGGCCTTAAGAAAAACACTGTCTTGGAAGGATGAAAAAGAAGGGTTGGGCCTACTGACAAGTACTCGCTGACTTAATAAAACCACTAGATTGGATTACGACAAGCCCTACAGATAAAAAAAGTTTGTAATTTATTGAAGAGTATTAGAAAGTTTAGCCTTTTTGAGATGGGAAAACCTTCTTCTTGTCTTATCACATAAATTGACAAAAATAAATCAATAATGTGAAGAAAAACCTGTATTTCCTTTTATTTGTCCACGATCAAGCAGTATCTCAGTTAATCCTGATCACGATATCTTATCGATTCTTCAAACGTTAACGGAGAGGACTTTTCCCTGACTGTGGTCATCGATGTATCCTTCCAAAGATTTATGATAGTTACCGAAAATTTCAAATTTCGAAAAGCTTCTATTCCATGAAAACCCCTACGGCAATTAGCATTTTTTTAAAAAATAATGCAGGTGACATTACTTGACCACGATGTCAGCTACCCATCCCCTCAGCGAAAGTTAATTCCAAACATCAAGTTTCATCAAAATACGATGCTCATTGCATATCGAGGTAGTCTTTGTTTAAATGTTGCTCTGTTGTGGACAGCTTAAATGACGTGATCATGGCGCTATTGACGTCATGAGAAGAACGTTGCCATATCAAACTAGTTATTTACCAGAGAACTGTCCACCCGCAAAGTTTCGTAGCAACAAACTTAGTCAGGGATAAGAAAGAGTTACATGAAACGAATAAAGCAATCGCGTGTTAAAGAAAAATCCAATAGTTTCACTCTGTAAACAGCAGTACAAATATTCTTTAGCCACTTTTTTAATGATCAAAGCAATGAACTGAACAAAATGACCCGTTGCCACCGACAACAAGAATACCGTGTATAAACCACTGTCTTTTTCTCACGCCAGAAAGAATCATTTGCATAAAACAGTAAGAGTTTGCTGTTCACTAATCAACATTTGTTTGACTTAAACGAAACATTTATCGTTTGTCGCCAGGGCTTCGCTATTCTCCAGCAAAACAAAGAAATTCTTCGTGCGGCTCTCTGCATGAACAGAGCTTACAGTAACACAACTGTATTAACTTAGAAGTCTCCTGGATATCAGAGAACTCACGCTCGGCAACTTCATATTTCATAAAGGTAAGCCAGTTGTAACTTTCTAAAAACCTTAAATCAACACGTTTGTTGATTCTCACATGTATCGTTTTTGATAATACAAGGACTCTCGCGTTAAAATTGTGGCATCGATCATATTAAAGGGCAAAAAGGAATGAATGATTTGTTTGAGTCCAAGTTCCTTTTGTTTTCGTCCGCGTTTAACCGACTTTTTTTGAAAGATATTCAATAAGGTCTTTGCGTGGTGAATTGTAAACTTAATACAGTTTGAGGTGTGAAAATTAAAGTTATGCATTCAGATTTCGAGTTTTTAACTTTGCAAGGAGAGCTGATATGTATCATATTATAGTTCAAACATATTTTTAGAGGGCCTCTAAATATCAAATAAGAAGCCCCATTCGATTTCTCTTGTTTTTGATTCACAAGTAGTATTTAGTGAGTTATAAATAAAACTCTTACATATTTTTCGAAAGATGTTAGAAATTTCAAAAGCATATTGCTTTGTATAGAATTGTAGCGAGTTTATTGTTTTTTGTTTGCATCTCAGTAGAATCAAGGTCTAAACTCTCTTAGGTTTTCTTATACTTTCATTTTCAATTACAGCCGAATTTTGATGGTGTGCGAGATGGAATGTCTATAAAGTGGAGATATTCACGAAGCAAAATTACTTTGATTCTGTAGTTAGAAAAATCTGTCGAGTCAGCTTGTTATCTGTTATGAAATTCTCCAAGTTTTAATATGTGTCAGTTTGGAGTAGGAACGTAAACCAAGTAAAGTCAGCTCAAAATGGATCAAATGTTAAAGAGTTACTGGAACATCTTTTTGTTGTTTCTATAAAAGGAGCTGCTATTCATGTATCATTGTATAACCTTGCTATTTTTCTGGAAACAAGTCAAGATTCCACAATGACGTCACTGGCTCCTAATTCTAAATAAGGAAAGGCCATCATCTTTGATCATGAACAAACGTTTTGTTCAAATTTCAACTGGAAAAAATTTTGTTGCACGGCTTTATAAGCGTCAAAATACGATTTTATTTTGCCTTACTTTTATCCCCTAATGGAACGGTTTTAGGTATTTCAAAAGTGTATATTGCCATTCACCCTGCTGACTATTAGTTTTCAAAAACCATTGAGCATTTCATATACCGTTCCACCATGTATAAGCCCCGGGCTGTTAGGAACTAACTTTTGAGAGATTTTCTTTAAATCCATTAAGGTACCTTTCAGAAGTCAAAGGCTAATTAAATTAATTAAAGAAAAATTAGAAATTAAGTTACTAATTAATAAATCTGACAGGGGGAGGTTGGTTTGTTAGTCTTTAAATCCATTAAGGTGACTTTCAGAAGTCAAAGCTGGGCTAATTAATTCATAGAAAAAAATTAGAAATTAAGTTTTTAATTAATAAATCTGACAGGGGGAGGTTGATTAGTTAGTCTTTAAATCCATTAAGGTGACTTTCAGAAGTCAAAACTAATTTATTCATAGAAAAACATTAAAAATTAAGTTACTAATTAATAAATCTGACAGGGGGAGAGTGATTAGTTAGTCTTTAAATCCATTAAGGTGACTTTCAGAAATTACTAATTCATAAATCTGACAGGGGGAGGTGGATTAGTGCAAATTTTTAAATTCCCGATAAGGATCATCAGAAGTAACGACAGTCGACACCTTTTGACGGCTAACTCATCAGTTTTTTCAGAAAACGTCAGTTTAGTGGCTCTAGGGTTAAAGCTTTACTTTTGGGAAGATCTTCGTTACTTTTGTATGAGAAGCAAACTGCCCAGGCGAACTCGCCGCAGGCCGAATTTGTGGAGTGACTTGATTTCATTGCAAATCAGATCCGTAACCTAGTTACATTTTGTTTCTGATTGGTTGAAGTATATTGTTTTGCAGGGATGACATAGGGCGAATTATATTCCAAAGCAAATTACATTGGTGAGCAACAGTGGGAGTTCGGATGTGGAACTAAACGAAAGTTTCATTTGATTCTTGAAGGTAATTGCAAGCGACACGGGGGTTGTGTTTGACATTCTGTAACTACTAAAGCAGCCGCTTGTGAATATTGCTGAACTGACCGAATTCATCCAGCTCAAGCTAATCTAAGGTATGGGCATAGTTATAGACGAAAACATCATTTGTTTGCTTGAAGTTAATCGGAAAAGGATTGCTTCGTTGCGGTACTGAAACCCATATACATGTAGTTTAAACATGTTTAATCTCTTTTGCCCCAAAACTGCCTGATTACAAAAAAATACGTTTGTTGGGTAATAAGGAGTTCTACTTTTAAGTATTACTTATTACTTTTAATTGTCCATTCGATTTTGCTTTAGTTCATACAGTTCTTAATTTGAAATATTCTCCTGATGGAATAATTTAACGGGTTTTGTGTTGTATTGAGAACTTGATGGCAAAGTTGTCTAAGCAACACCAGCTTTGAATTAGATGGAAATCTTCGTCTGAGTACTGTTATTATGAGATCTCAAAAAATTTGGCACGTCTTTTTTTCTTCTTCTGTAATGTTTTTCGAACTTTTCTTTGATTTTGAACTCTTTCGAATGCTCAGCTTCGGTGTAACTAATCAATTGGGACTTACATAGCTTATACAATGAATTATTACTTAATAGCATTTTTTTAATTCACACATTTTTTTAAATTCTTTATTCCATAAACAAGGGATAACAAACACCCCTCTCCAACATAGACACACAGATATCTAGTCTAAAACTAATGTACACACCAACAAAATAATTTCTAATCTGCTCAAGCCACTTACTCTTATTAATCTTTAACTTGCACTGAAGCTTGCTCATTTATCAATCTATAAGTTGTTTGAAACAAATTCTCATTCAACAAGACATTGTATTGACTATACAAGCCCGTAGGCAGGGGGGTGCGCGTGGTGCGTACGCACCCCCCCCTCCCCCCTCCCACGAACCCTAAAAGGTTCACATTTGGAGGCTTAATAAGATAATGAAGAAGCCCGAATAGGTTTTTCGTATCATTTGGTGCTACCGCAATTCGAAACGACTAAAAAAACACGGCCGTAAGTGTGTTTGTCCCATAAATTTGGCTTTACAGAGTCCAGGTTTACGAAATTTGCACCTTCCCCCCCCCCCCCCTCCCCCAACAAAATTCCTGCCTACAGGCCTGACTACAGGAACCAACATTAAAAAATCCAAGGCCCACAGTTTTGGAACTTGCTTCCATCTGAACTGAAAACCAGGCCCACTCATAGTTCTTATAAACTAAAGCTAATTTAAAGCAACTTTTTAATTAATAAACCTTTACAATCCTGCCGAGGATTACAAAGCTTAGATTAACCTGATTAATCTCTTCACTAGCTAATAGGTTAATGATAAAGATTCAGTAACAATTCAAAAATTCTGGTACTTACACTCTGCACTTTAAATAGACCAGTTTCGAATTCCCAGTTACCGCTGACTACAATGACCACAGACTCATTTCTGCAGGGTTAGCCTCGACT
>JAOBYE010425420.1:0-14002 GCA_025403585.1 Parazoanthus swiftii
GAGAATTTTGAATTTTTTCCCTTTTAGAATTTTGGGGGATTTTTTTGCATTTAGAATTTTAGCGGTTTTTGCATTTTAGGGGTTTTACCCTCTGTCAGGGGTTTTTACCTTGTGAGCCAGAAAACTAAGCGTAATTTGAAACGTTAAAATTTGAGGCATATTCTGAAATTTTTGCCTGGATTCTTGGGGGAAAATGAAAAACGTGGGTATTTTGACTCCTATATACTACTCTTCAGTATTTTGTTGAACGAAAATCCACAGATAAAATTAGAAAGCTCACCATTACGTTCTAACCAAGTTTAAATTTTTCTTTCTGTCACCGCAGTGCATCAAGGCTTTAACCGATATATTGTATTTGACATCTGATCAAGTGTGCAGAATCATCTGGAAATAGGAACAATTTTTAAGGAATTATTTGAGGCTGAAGCCAAACAGTTCAGACTCAACCAAAATCTACTGGTTCTTCTAAAAACTAAAGCGTGCACGCTTATTTTCTATAAGCACAAACTTTATAAGAAAACCCAGGCTGAGATTTGCCCACAAAGTAAGAACGAGCTAAGAACAAGCTTAGGTTGAAGTTTGTAATTTAACTATTTGTTGCATAAATTTTTTGAGTTCATTACTACGTTCAGGTCAAAATTGAAACGGTAACACCAATTTCATGTTACTGAAACACAACATGGGGTTAACACTAGATGTAAGCCGTATATTTCGTTTAACAACGGCTCAATTTGGCAACAAATTTGCAACTGTTGGCGATGCTCATGAAGTACATAGAACTTACATATGAACTGACAATGTACTGTATCGTTTTCCAAACCTAATTCGTGCGTGGAATACTTAATCTGAATATCAGAAAAATTTAAGAAAAAAATGAGACTGAAGCTAAGTCGCCAAAAAAAAAATAATTAAGTACAAGTCAGCTTCAAACAACAATTTCTGGTTTTTATATAAAAAAAAGCTTGAATTTTTGCTGGAATAAAACCTCAATTGAGTCAGATGGTTTGGATTTACGATTTTAAATTTGTGTTTATTGACATTAATGAACTGTACAGGCGACTAGTTTGAAACTTTATCAGCAATAAATCATTGTGTTTTATATGTTTCTTAAAACAACATTCAAGTGTAATAGATGAAGTCAGCACGGCACTTTAAAAACAAACAAGAGGTGTGTTTCTTATCAAGTACACGCAGGGATAGTAAGTACGAACGTGAGGAAACATGCTGATGATACGACGCCAAGTGTCGCACTCCAAACTAAAGTAGATGTAAGCGGCTCATCTAACTAGGTAACCAATTGTGCCAAGTGTGTTAACGAGTCTTGACTGCAAATCATAGCATGATCAAAAAATCAAAACTGACGAAGTATCACATCTGGTGCCTTGGGAAATTTATCGTTTCTTCCAGTCGACTCTAACACAACTGATCAGCGATTAGTTTCGCCCAGGCCAGGAGAACATTTTAGACTTTGTAACCTGTTTGTGTTCTGTATAGTGTAATAGCTATAGTGCTTGTTGTGCAAGTGACAGAAATTGCGGAATGAGTTGGTTGGAGGCGTAGTTCCCCTACTTTTAAAAATTAAAAAAAAAAGCCCTCTCACTTCAAATCACTAGTCACCCCTCTCCCTCCCTTCCCCCTCCCTCCCCTCCCCAAAACTGAAAAGCAGCTGCGCGGCAGAAACGATTTTTACATGTAATTGTGCAGGTTTTAACTCGATTCCTGAAAATATAAGGGCGAGTTTGGTCGAGCCATGATTTGCATGAGCAAAAACCTGCAAGATTACATGTTTATCATCTCTGACCAAAATATGTAGTTTTGAAAACAAATTACCTCGACTTGAGAAACTTCATTCATGCGTGAACGCACGCACGCTAGAGTTTCCCGCGCTTGGGAGACAGCACTCCTTCAAAAGATAAGTTTTTGCGAAAATTTTGAAATGAATACTTCAGTCGCTCCCTTTTCTACCCTTTTAACTTTCTATGAAACCGGCAATACAATGGTTCGACGCTGATAGCCATTTAAATTTTTCAGTTGGCGTAAGAGAAAAACCAAACTGTCTGTGATTTCGTCTGAAATCATGACACTGTCGCGATTTCGTGAAAAATCACGACAGTAATCTGGTCTGTGATTGGCTGAAATCATTTTTAGGGATGATAAATAAAAAAAATGTCTTGTAAGGGCTGGTTTTGAAAAATTTACATTCGTCAAAAGAATCCAAATCACCAGATTCAGAGGTGGGTGTGCAGTCAAATTTAATGATTTCAATTCACTTCGTTCTACTTATTATTGTCCACAAGAAAACGTAAAAGCCAGACGGCATGACTGCGACGTGAGCTGAATATTAATAGGCATGGCTTTCACCTTGATTAAGGTGAGATTAACTCTGGCAAAATCTACACATAATTTTTTATACAGTTGTTGTGAATGAATCCTTTATGCGTTACCTGTCAACACAGCAACAAAACTCTGTTATCAAGATGCCAACTTTACGAGAAAATTTCAGCTGCAAAATAAATAAATGAATATATTTACAATAAAACTACAAAAATAGATTAATTTTTACACATACACAATTAAATCGTTGTTCAAAGAATTCGTTTAAATGGATACGAATTTACAGATATTTTTCGCTAGTGATCACCTATACAAATGGCACATGTTTACGTTTATGAAAGAAATGTACATTTCACAAAATAGAATAACTACAAGATTAATTTTGGGCGCAACTGCTTTCGGACAACTGTTAATTCTAAAGCCGCACATTTAAAAACTGCGCCAAAGAAACAGATTTCAGCCCTTGGGCAAAAAAACTGCGATACCTTACTTTCTCGATTTGCCACGAGCACAATCGCAAACTTGTTTGCCTTCACTTTATTTGAATCAGTTTTCAGACAATCAAAGCTGAAAACAAGTAATAACCATATAGCCCGTGGGTTTATAGCTTTCGAATCGCTTTTAAAAGGTTACAGTCACGATGTGCGCATGCTTGCAATTTCAGATGGTTTCTAACAACATCCTTGCTGGTCGTTCAATCAAACCGTTGTATTTCGAGCGCGCTGGGTTCCGGGATGCGTGGCAACTCTGTCAAATTACCTTTTCTTGGGCAAGCCAGTGGAACAGCAGATCATGTCGACCTGCCAAAAGGAAAAAACAAAGCAACTCAATTGCCTAGCGATAAACTCAATTCAATTATAAAATCAAAATTTGAAATCAAAACTAAAAACAAGATTCTAATATTGAATGGATATAGGCCTTGTGGTGGCTTCCTCCTGGTTTTCACATTTTTATAATGCTAAATTTTATACTATGCCACGTTCTACCCTGGCCTATTTACCCTGCCGTTTCCCTATTTTAGATTTTATTTTAAGATCTTTAGGCGATCAAAGGAGAACTGGCAAGGATTGCTACTAAAAGGTTCTTAGCCAATGTTAAAACGATATGTTCAGTAGATGGTCGTCTACACTACTTTCATATTTTTTTCCAATAACCATAAAAAACAACTCCAACTCGAGGTCAAGTTCCAAGTTCTCATACATTTGCTGTATTTCCGACTTCTGCCTCGACTTAGCTCATGGCCACTGGGGCGGTTTATATAGCATTGAGACCCCTTCGTTGACACTCCCTAGCACTCTTAAGCTTGAGTGACCATAAACAATAACTTCATGTCGAGGTTAAGTTCCAAGTTCTCATACGTTTGCTGTATTTTGGCCCTACTGGCCTCGACTCGAAGTTTTTGTTCATGGCCACTGGGACGTATTATGAAAAAGGTCTATATACATAATTAACTCAGTGCAACTGCTTTTCCGTACCGGAAAAAATGTCTATTAATATGGTAAAAATCGCCAAAAAATTATGCCGGAGTAACACCAACTTACCATTCTTCAGAACACAAGTAACACACTCCATGGTCTCCCACTCCTGAAGCTTATCGTAAGGAGCCAACACTGTTGGCACCAGCAGCTCCCAGTAAGACAACAGCAAGTCTCTACGGTTCAGAAAAGAGGAAATGTTATTATAAACTCACCGAGAGTATCCATAGGTAGTAATCAGCTCAGACATTGTTCCACAGGGGCGTAGACAGGAACAAAAGAAGAAGGTTAGAGGGGCTGGGGTTGGAAAGGTTCCTAGCAAGCTCAAACTTAACTCACTTTCATAATTTTTTTAAATAACATTTGAACATTGCACTATGAAAGTCTATGTTACTTCTATTATTATTGTTAACGTTGTTGTTATTATTATTATTATTATTATTATTATTATTATTATCTTTATTGTTGCCGATAAGCAAAGGCATGCTCCGTAAAAGTCCGGAATAAGAGGTTCTTGGTGGGCTTGTACAAAGGTTGGCTTATATCTGGGTAGGCTTAATTCGGGCGTAAAACTCTTTTTCTAAAACAGATAGAACGTAAGAAAGTTAATGTAACAGAATGAGAAACTACGATTATAGTGACGGATTTTGTACCATCGTTATAAGCAATAACTTTATGATACGATCTTCGCGGTGACAAATATAGTATAAGCAACTGTGAAAGAGAAGCCTGAAACAAAATTCAGGCTAAAAATGAAGATTGTATTTGTAACATAACGTTATAGAATAAGAAACTCCTCACTCAATGAATTGTAAAACTATGGAAAATAAGAAAATAATAAGCATGTCCAGTTAATGGATGGCAAAAAAAAAGCTGAAAGTAGAACAAAGCTTTTTCGAGCAGTAAGCAAGATGAAAATAACTATCACAATATCGATCGTCTTTCAGGTTTTGCATCATTTATGAAAAACAGGAACCATAAATACATGGATGCTTAATTGGATTGAACTTCAAAGCATGTTTCACCATAACTGCGATATACAGCGGGTGGGCTTATATCCGGATTGGCTTTAATCAGGGTTTTATCGTATGTAGCAAAGATGAAAAAAGTTTTCTAGTGTGATGCCAGGAAACCAAAGAAAAAGGAAAGTTTTCACATGTGTCTGTATTATTTATATAAGTTTATATTTACATTCGCTAGCGTGAAGGTTGCCTCATATTTACTGTAATGCCTGACGTTGCTCACCGTTTACCAGTTGCATCTTCTATTTCTTTCAACGTTTCCACTGTCTCTGGTATCCGAAGTATTCCCTACAAAAGCCAAATAGTTTACTGAATTAAACACTGGAAGACTAGTTTTGAAAAAAAAAACTGCGGTTTTTTTTTTCTGCGTTGGCGAGTAAGCTGAATGTGGGTTCTGATCAACAAAGGTTGATATGGTATGTTTTTCGCCGTAATGTTTGGTGCAAGGCTGACGCTTCAAGCGTGAGCCCTTCGTCAGAGCAAAGCAGTTTTGCTGTGACGAAGGGCTAACGCTCGAAACGTCAGCCTTACATACCATATCAACCGTTGTTAATCAAAACCCATAATTTACTGAATTAGTCAAAGTAGGATAGCATTCATTCGTGTAAAAGTAGGGATAGGGTTAATCTTGCAGACATTCTAAATCAGAGATCATTAGCCAAAACACAACTGAATCAAAAGTGTGTCTAAAATGCAAGGGCTATAGGATCTTCTTGTTTCAATAAAGGGATACGAGACCCAACACCGGCAACTCAAATGCTAAATTTAACTATTTCCAGTTAAAAAGAAAGAAAGTGAAAACTGATTTATCAGCAAATATCTTCAAATGACTTCGCAAGTTTCTGGAAATTCTGGTTTCGACTTTTCTGGGCATGTGACTAGGTTAGGTTCAAAGAAAAAACCTTGGTTTAATACACTCGATGGACTGTTTGCAGCGTTCCCGAAAATGACTTGATTTTTTAAACACTATTTATCATTTTCTGTAACGCTTCTCAATTACCTTTAGTAGAAAGATATCAATCGGATCACCCTATCATAATAGTTCAAATACTGCTAATAGGAATGGATTTCGGTTTACCTTCGGTGAATGAGATGCAGCCATAACTGCTTCTTCGTATCTTGCTGCTTGTAGGGACTGATAAGGAAATAAAACATGGAATTTTTTATAGGAAAATAGGTCGTACTAAATATAACATGCTTAGCTGTTCATTGGGTTTTCCCGTTTCTTATATCATTCTTTGTTCTATGCGTTGTCAACAAGGGACCTTTTCGCGGTTTTTAGATTAGTACGCGATATCAAGACGAAGGCTGACATGGCATTGATACAAACCCTTCCTGCTCTTTGGTATGCAAAGCAGTGCATATTTCTAACCATGCAAGGTTAACATTCACCTCCGTACCAGACAAACGCTTGGTTACTTTTCAGGAACCGTGCAGAGAACGTGCCTGTACAACAAAATCATTTCGTGGGCATTGTTCTTATAATTAGAAAAAAAAACCAGAAAGTTTAGATCGAATAAAGGCATTGTGCAAAATAGCTTCCTCTGGCAACAAAATTCTTCTTGGTCTCCCCGGGGTCTGAAAAGACTACGTGCAAATAAACTGTTTTCGTCATATGTACCTATGCAAACACCACCTTAGTTAGAGGTTTTTTGCTGCACATGTAGTATTGCCTTAAATTCGGCAGTTCTTAGTAAGAGTAAAGTAGGACACTTCTTCGATCACGTCGGAAAACGCCAAGCAAGCTCACAAATTTGCAAAAAAAAAACAAGAAAAATCTACAAAAGTTAAGGGTTTTATCACACCAGGTTTGCTTATCTTGCTTTTCTTCATCCACTGTGAAAGGTCCGGTCGCATAATTTTTTGGTCGAAAAAAGTTACACACTTCATACTTTTGCTTTAAAAATTGAATTTCAAGACGCCATCTTGGAAATTCGCAGTCATTATTCCGACATGTCCGCTTTTTAGAGTATTTTACTTGAAATCCTACCAGTTCACTTCAGTACGAAATTAAGATATGCAGAAATATACAGCTACATTGTTTGCACTTGTGTGTTAGGTGGTGTTAACATAAACCTAGATTATACTTTTTTTTCTTAACCGAAACAAAAAACCGTAAGTTAGTTTCGAGACTGTAAGTAGTATAACTATTTGTTTTAACAAAAACAATTATATGATTATGTATATATATAGGTTATTGAGTAACGTAACCTAATATAGAGTCAAAATGCATTGATTCTTGACAAGTCTCATTATTGGAAGTGTTTCTTTGCCAAATCAAGTCCCCTTGCAAAATTGAGCAAAATTTCAAGAACTGCTTTAAACTTTTGAAAATCATTGTTCTTTTGTATAACTTTTTGATTTTGGGTGCATTCGTTTTGTCCTAGTCCGTAAAAAGAAAACATGGATTTTTCCTGATCTGGGCTGTGATTGGCTGAAATCATTTTCAAGGATGATAATTCCTAGCCGGAACAGTCCCAAACGAACGCACCTTAGGAGTGCAGTTAAGGTGAGCTTTTAACGCTGTCTTGCTGGGGAGGGTTTCGGGTGCTAAAATCTTGCAGGGGACCTTGTGTCCTTTTAGTGCTTTTTTCGAAATCAAGAAATAAATAAACAAACTTATTCACCTCGTAAAATAAGCCAATGTGCTCCAGCATGTTGTCAGCTTCTTGATCTCGTCTAGGATCCTAAAAGACGGCAAAGAGAAGGGACAACAAAGAAAAAATTACTGGTAAGCTTTTGCAGTGTCAATGTTCAGCTCTGATTGGTCAGCACTGTTATCACGCATAACTGATCTTTAGTTTCCCAAGCAAACTTACTTACCGAAACATCGCTTTCAGATGTATGCATGGTCTCGTATTCTTCATTTCTGTCTTCCTTATTTCCATCTTCACACAGGTTCTCTGTCAAAAATCACTGTAAGACCACGAGTGTGGAACTGTAAAAGAGCTCCACACTAATTTACGGTGGATCCAAGGAGGATTACGGAGGTCTACACGCCCCTCTCTTGAGTTCAAACAAAACCTCTCTATTATTGTTTTTTAGGTTTTTGAAGTTTGGTTAAAACTCCGCTGAAATTGCAAGAAATACCATTTAAACGTAAATGTCACTGTAATTGGGCACGTTTAGCATCAGGCAACTTTCGATATTCAGTACTGATTTAGTTTATTATTATTTGAGGGTTCTCTGTATGCCTGCACCAATATGCGAAATAAAATTGTTGTTTCTGTCACGAATTTATTTATAAGAAATGAGAATACCTGAAAACTATTGTTAAAATCTGCTAGAATTAGTTTTTTGTTTAGTTACTTATGGAATGCTCATGTACGTCTGGTCACCATGCAGTTTTGATTTTCACAAAATCTTTTTTACTCGTAAAGAAATTAGTGCAAAAAGCTTGGGCCATCGAGTCTATCGAAGCTCTAGTAAGTTACCGACTCAAGTTAAAGATTATCCTACCTCTTGCTGCAGTATTTCTCAGAGGTTCCTATACTTGATGAAAACTTCGCCTAACGCTTAACTGATCCCGCACCCCATTTGAAACACCTTCAAAATCGGTAACAAGCTTCCCCCCCCCTCCCTCGGCGCAAGTTCGGGACTCCCTGCCCCTCCCCCATTGGAAATTTCTAGATCCGTAGCTTGGTCATGGAACTGAATATGACTCATGTGGATGTTTTAGGCATACACGTACTTTAGTGAAAAGATAACGTTGACAACAATACATGACAGCAAGAGAAAGAAAATATTTACAAGTGATGCAAAATGCACCATTTTCACTTCAGTATTGCATCATATTATATGGTACTAATACAGTTGACGTTTGGGCAAAGTAAGCGATGCCATTGAACTTACCACTCTCTTGCAGCTTCGCGAAGGTACCTTTCAGTGCGAATGCTACAGAAGCAAATTTGTCTGTTAATTCTTGATGGCGTTGACGGCGGTGGTTCTGCAAACAAGGTTTACTTTAGCGGGCACTCACCTCTCATAGTTCTCATTCTCACTGAAATGTTTTCGGGTGTTCATAAACAAAGCCATAATTTGCTTATGCTGCTATGACTTATGTGCAGTTTTATATAAAGAAAAACCAAAAGTGAGAAAATAGAGTCTATTTACTTTGTTTCATGTTTTTTCACTGTGAGAGCCTGTTCGACAGATCATCGGGCAAAATTATGTTTAGCTTGCCAAGTTTTTGAAATGTAGTTTTACAACTATTATGAGAGTCATAGTGACAAAAACCGCACATTAAAGGTGGCAAATCTACAAAACTAATTGTTACAACCAAACAGAACTCTTAGTGTTATTACAAACACGCCCTAAATCAACTGACACAAATGTAACGAACATCGCCAATAAATGTCTTCTGCCAGTGATTGAGTCACTACAGCAGGTTAAACAACAACAACAACAACAACAATAACAACAACAACATTATTTTATTTCACCTGAAAGTTACGTTAAAGAAACAAGGACAGATAGTTGAAATGGAGATAGGTGCTGGTTATCTGGAATAACCATAGGACTGAGAAAGTTGATTAATCTAAATTAATTGATCGATGAGGAGAAACGTAAAAAAATAAATAAAAACAAGTCAATCAATTTTAGTCACTATAATAGAGCTAGATGTGAAAATATCATATGAAGGGTTTTTCTGTGTTCCAATTTAGCCTTCAATAACTTAACGGAGAGCTTTTTAGCGTATGCATCAAATGAAACCCATTCTTAAATTCCTGAAAAGCTTTAGTTTAGTGAAAGATACCATAATTAGTTGTTGCTTTCGTGCCAAAGGTACTTAGAAGAAAGTCTTGCGTTGTAAGTATAGTTTTGTACTTTATTGATTGGGAGAAACCGTGGCAAATGATTTATATCGAATTTAAACATAAATATTTTAACGTGAAAGTTACTAGATCAAACAGCTTTAGTATTTTTCGTGTATAGAAAGAGTGAACTGGACTGTTTATCAACTTTAGAAAAGGTTGTGTTTTCAATAGCATGTTATTGCAATATGAAAATTGGAATTATAGTGTTATTATAGAATATTTAATCTCATACATGCAGTAGTTTGGAGGGTGAACCATAAATTACCTACTCGAGTCAACTTTATTGTCCAAGACGCTTCAAACAACGTTATGAATATTGTGGAACCCTAGTCAACAATTAAAGTCGTGAGCAAAAGCAAACAGTTCTTGATGAATTGTTTGCTATCCATTGGAGACTGTTAACTCTCTTTATTTTACCCTTGGAAATTAAAATTACAATAATAAGATAAGCAAAGTTACATATGAAGAAGGGTACTGGCTTCCTGTAATAACCATAAAGGGTTAAAGGATCAGGAAATTTGTCTGTTAATTCTTGATGGCGTTGACGTAAACTAGTTGAATAAATTGCATGTTAGTCCTGGTACTCTACTTTTTTTCTTTGAACATTAGTGCTCTATCAGTTAAGGCAAGGTTTACGACAAACGGTGATATCATAAACAAAATGCAAAACTTCTTTCTGTTATAACAAATAGTTGGTGCTGCTTATCGCAAGGGTACAAGTTTTTACAATTATTTTCAACGGTTTACGTGTCTTTAACTCTCACCTCTGCAGCCACTTTCATCTTCTCAATAAAAAAAGCTTCCCTCAGTTCTTGATACTTCTCATGAAGCTGTATCCTCACTTCCTGTATCAAAATATGATCAGAAAAAGCTGAAGGAATAATTGGTACAGCATGTAATAACTGCGGCCGACTTACCTCTCTCTCTTGAAGGCGTTCCAACAATCTGAATTTAACTCTTTTTGGATAAAACCTGCAATCAGTACGAAACGAAAAGTACAAAAGGTTTCAGAGCCTGCTAAATAATCTAGTAGAGTAAACTTTCACGGATGTTGTCCAAAGCGCAATTCAAAATGTTCGTACTGCAATTTTTTGAAATGTCGTTTTGTCCTTTATTTTTTGGCATTTAACATTTTACAGTTATCAAATAACAAACTATTATAGAACCACCTTAATGTAAATGGCGAGAAAGCCCATAAGAAACTACAAAAGCTTATAGGCTATGGGCTTCCTCAAAATAAACAGGAAATGAAGATAAATTAACAGATATGCATGAGATACTCGGCTGCCGACTGGAATAACTGACGATAGTCTAGACTGCCAGTTGATTACCGACTACCTCATTTTCAGATTAAAAGAACTGAGGAAGGAAGGAAGCAAACAAGAAAGATGCCATAAGTATAGATAAAGTAGATGAGTCATTTACACTTCATAGTAAGTATTAACCTGGAAACAATGAAACAGGTATCTGACAACAAAACTAGTTACATTCGTACCGATCACAGTCTTCTGCACCTGTAGCAATATGTGTCTAAAGAGGTGAAGTTTCTTTTGTCCATTTGTACAATTTTGTCATTACTACGTACCGTTACCATACTATACATTTTGGAAGTTGCAGTGTACGAAAGGGTTTGGCAGTTGATGCGATGCTTACGTTAGTTTAAACCATCAGTCGCACTATACAATCGTAAAACTGAACACCAGTTGACAAACTACCGTGGGGTCTCCAATGTCACCTTTTTACTTCCGGCCATTGGATGGCATCGGATGCTATTGGACATAAGTATTGTTGCCGAATAATCATTGAAAATTAGATCTTTGTTGAACGGACTTTTGATAATTTGTTTAATTTTAGGCAATATAAGGCCTTTACTTCGTTCTTTGTCAAGTAGTTCGCATGAATATGCAAAGGTACTTCAGATTAACACCATGCACCCAACCTACCATGCTGCATGCTTTAATTTCATTTACACAAGGATATATGTACACGAATGCATATAGACTTGAATGACACTTGAACAAAATACGAACACACATACAAATACACACAGATACTGATATCGGGTCATGGAGTCGATTCTCTAGCGCTAGCTTTTCTGGAGTAAAAGCAAAAAGGACCGCTTGAACCAAATCTTTACTGCATAATCTCTTATCGTATGAAAACAGAAAAAAAAAAGTTGCGTTTATAACTTTACCTTTCCTTATAATCTCTTTGCAATTGCATCACTACTCTCAGCAGCCGTTCCAGCTATACGAAAAATGTAAGTTGCAAAAATCAAATTATTAATAAATTATGTTACAATTTTAGATGTTGTACCTATTGAATTTTTTATCCTAACCAATTTCTAAATTTTAGCATAACCCCTGTCCCAACTTCAGCTGTATAATTACTGTCTTTTTGAAACAAATACCGTGTATATTGGTCGCTTTATCCAATTGTTATAAACATTATTGCAGTTTCCATGTCATCGCTGAAAAACTGTTCCGCGGTTCCAGTGATTAGGTAGGAACGGAACGCTTGATCAAAACAGTCATCAGCGCTCGCAACTAAATAGTATGGTACTTCAGTTGGGGAATGAATAACAACAAGGGTATCTTTTTGTAAGGCTTGCATAAGGCAGTAGTTTTTTGTTTGTGCCAGTTATTTATAACATTATTTACATATAAATAATCGCTGATATCGTACTGAATTCTTATCAGTAAGCAACGACAGGTTTTTTGCTTTATTGAAAAACAAAGTTCCTCGAGGCGCTTTTCAACTTTGCCTCATATACAATGAAATACACAATAAAACCGAATATTTAAACATTAAAATTATCTGTACCAACATATGAAATAAAGTAGTTCAGTACCGATAGTAAACTCCACTTAAGAACTTACTGTCTTTTTAAGGAAGACGATGTCCGTTTGATCTTCTATAGGTAATCCTGGAATAACCTGAAAACTGGTGTTCTTCTCAGACGGCGGGCGGGATTCCTGCTCTGTTAGCATAAACAGTTTAAAGCCAATGTATCTATACAATGGGTAACGAATACCTACCACTTACTTTTGTTTGTTTATTGCTCAAATGGGATACCAACTTAAGAGACTCGACACTCTTGTGCAGTTTGCCCTGTTTCAAGGGAAGGGGGAGGAGGGTTCCTTTTTATCGAAGTCCCCACAAGAATGTAAGATTCTTTTAAGTGCCCCGGTAGGACACAAGAAGACCAAAAAATTACCGTGAAATATGTTCCTAAAAATTGAAATTCGGATAAAGGTAGATCTAAGTAACTTGCTGTCTCACTTGACTACTTCAAATTTGGCAAACATCCGACAGACTAGCTGAGGACAGAATGACCAGGCCCTTGAATAAAACGGTACATCGAACTTAGGAGATAATGAAATCGAACCCTCTTCTTGCCGTTCATGCTTTTGTTGTTGCTGTTGTTGTTATTACTGTTATTATTATTGTTAATTTCTCACCAAGACCGAAAACTCTTATTCTTCAGGAAATTATCTTGGTACACGTAATTCTGACCTTTATTTGGCAACAAAACTTTACATGAAAGTCTAGTCATGTTCCTCGCCAAGTCTATCTACTTTTATCTTTCTACTTGCCTACAGCTAACCCTTCCTCTTTCTTTGCTGAAGTACTTTCTTCTTCGTGACGCCCCGTTGATGCGGGACTCCAGTCGTCAATCAATGGTACAACAGTCTTACGACCACACAACTTCTTGGGCACTCTTGAAGTCGACATGTTCACCACAAAACATGAAAGACTTGAGTAAACATTCTACGGATAGTTCTAATTCTTCATGACATAGTATTTTCCAAATTTGTAAGGGTATAGTCTTCAAATTAAGGTCTTCTATTATACAAAATTTCACAAAGTAGCAGTTTTGTGAAAGTAGCAATTTGAACGCTCTATGAACGTAGCCATCCTATAGCACTAGACTTTACGTAAATAAGACAGGAACATTACCGAGAAAAAACATTAGACTCACTTACAGAATACAATGAGTCCAAATGGGAATGCAACCAGTTGGCCACCTTTCCACCATCTTCTTTAGAAAACAGGACGTCGAAAGCTCAATTTTTTGGTTTTATAGAGAATATGAACAACAATTTATTTGGGAGAATTAGTTCCAAACTGAGTGGCCGAAAACAAGGTATTTCTTAAAAATAGCGTTCTTTCAGAAAAAGCAGTAAGCTATACATTCAGGCCTGACCGATACTAATGCCGTGTTTAGACTTGAGCGCCTTACCGAGGTAGCCCGTTAAAATTACCAAGGTAAACCCTTTTTCGAGTGTAAACAACATGTGATACCTCGGTAAATGTCATCAAAGACAATAGAAATTTTACCGCGGTTAACGTT
>JAOBYE010425531.1:0-28978 GCA_025403585.1 Parazoanthus swiftii
CCCCCCACGCCACTTGAACCTGCACATACAAGAACGCAAAACAACATAGACCATAAATTATTTTATTTAATTACTATCAATAAGCAAAGCTTAAGTGACATTTACTCTTCAAATAAGACAACTTCTAACCGTGAAACGCAAAATATGTTCTAGATCTAAATGACGTCATCGGGATAACACATTACAAGTTAACTAATACTACATATTTCACATGCATGGGAGAGTAATCACTATTGAAAGCTTATATTCTTTAATTTTAACTTCAGTCTCCCGTACCTTTTTAGCTGCACATATCTAGAATTCTTTTACTCACATTATTTCCCTTTTGTTTCATTTTATGTGTTTCCATCTCATGTCACGAGTTTTTTTCATTCTCTTTTTGTTTAACATTTGAAAAAAATTGTTCTGGTAACAAAAAAGAGTAGAATTGCAAAACTCTTTTTTAAAACAGGCATGTTGTTCCCAGCAGCGCAGGAAATGTTGAGTTGGATTCTTATTCAGATGTCATTTTGCTGAAGCTTTGTTCTTGACCTTTTTGGTTTCATTTTCAAAGCAGGAGTTGATATTAAATGAGAAAAAGAACGTGTTCTTAAGAGTCTTGAGAGTCAAGATTTATTGTAGCTGATTAATTGATAAAAGTTGATTTTCTTTTAAACTTGAATATATTTTAGATTGCTAACTCATCTTTGCAAAAGACCCTTCAGTACTTTATCTCTACCAGCTGGCAAACTATGATCATTCTAAAATGGTTTGCCTAATGAGCAAGCTCAACCTAAGCTAATGGGAATGCAACCAGAGACCCTGGATTGAAAAAACGCTAAAAGGGTACGACTTTCATTCTTTTTTGACACATTTCCACGCTCGATTTTCTGATCTCATGCAGCTGCAAAGCATGTGACACTTGTTCAAGCAGCAAAATAACTCCTCTACTTATAAACATCGGTAAAGACACCCGAGCGAAGAGCCGATTTAAAGATCATTCGCATTCTCTTAATTTGTGTTTGTTTTACAATCTTTCCTTTCTTACAGTTTTCAAACCGTTCTCATTCAGTTTCTACATAGATCAACTTGGCATGTTGCAGGGATAATGAAATGCGAGAGTCCAATTCCTAACAGCGAAAGGCAAATAATGTTAAATGTCGTGTGGATAACACAACAAAAGTTAAATAGAAACACATACAGACGCTTAAACGAATTTCCTGGAGTGCAATCGCTATTGAAAGTAAATTGCTTTGCTTTAACTTTTCTCCCGTAAAATAATTGGCTTGGTAAACTTTAGCTTCCTTCTCTTCTAGATATTTCTTTTTTTTTGCGTTCTTTTATGCATTTCTGTTTCTCAACAAGATCTTTCCCTTTTTACGTTTTTTTTTCTTTAGTAAGTCCGTTCCAGCATCGGCTGCGAAATCAGATGATCACTCTCGACGTTATCCGAAAAGATACTTACAATTACAAAACTTTGTTGTAATAGTGTTATCACTTTCAAGAATCGTGCTGTGATCCTGAATTACTTGGCTTTATAAGAGAGAAACGGCATGCTGTTAAAAAGCGGCAAAACGTTGTTCCCAGCAGTGCAGAGAAATGTAAGTTTGAATCCTACTGAGAAGCCAACTTGCTGGAGCTTTGATCTTGACCCTTTGGTTTCCTGTTTTAATGCGGGAGTTGATAACAAATGAAACAAATGAAACAAACATATATCACGTGCATGGGAGAGTAATCACTATTGAAAGCTTATATTTTTTACTTTTAACTTCAGTCTCCCGTAATTTTTTTCGCTTAACTTGTTATTTTCAATTCCTCTTCTCACATTATTTCCCATTTGTTTCATTTTATGTATTTCTATCTCTTGTCACGAGTTTTTTTTTCTTTTTGCTTAACATTTGAAAAAAGTGTTCTGGTAACAAAAACAGAGTAGAGTTAAAAACAGGCATGTTGCTCTCAGCAGCGCAGGAAATGTTCGTTCTTATTTGGATGTCAATTTGCTGAAGCTTTGATCTTGACCTTTGGGTTTCAGTTTCAAAACAGGGAGTTGATATTAAATGAGAAAAACAACGTGTTCTTAAGAATCTTGAGATTTAAGATTTATTATAAAAAGTTGATTTTCTTTTAAATTTGACTATATTTTAGATTGCCAACCCATCTTTGCAAGAGACTCTTCAGTACTTTTCAATGTCTGTGTAACCTCTACCAGCTGGCAAAATAAGATTCTAAAATGGTTTACCTAATGAGCAAGCTGAACCTAGCTAATGGGAATGCAATCAGAGACCCTGGATTGAAAAAACGCTAAAAACGGTACGACTTTCATTCATTATTGACACATTTCCAAGCTCAATGACGTTTATGCAAGCAGCAAAATAACCCCTCTACTTACACACTTCGGTAAAGACACCCGAGCCAAGAACAGATTAGGAGATCATTCGCCTTCTCTTAATTTGTGTTTGTTTTACAATCTTTCCTTCTCATGCAGTTTCTACATAGATCAACTTGGCATGTCGCAGGGATTATGAAATGCGAGAGTTCATTTACTAACAGCGAAGGAAAATAATGTTGAGTATCGTGTGGATAACACAACAAAAGTTAAATAAAAACACATTCGGACGCTTAAACGGTTTTCCTGGAGTGCAATCGCTATTGAAAGTAAATTGCTTTGCTTTAATTTTTCTCCCGTAAAATAATTGGCTTGACAAATTTTAACTTCCTTCTCTTCTAGATATTTGTGCTATTTTATGCATTTCTGTTTCTTAACAGGGTCCGTTCTAGCATCGGTTGCAAAATCAGATGATCACTCTTGGTGTTATCCGAAAAGATTACAAAACTTTGTTATAATAGTGCTATCACTTTCAAGAATCGTGCTGTGATCCTGAATTACTTTGGCTTTATAAAAGAGAAACGGCACGCTTTTAGAAAAGCGGCAAAATGTTGCTCTCAGCAGTGCAGAAAATAGTAAGTTTGAATCCTACTGAGAAGCCAACTTGCTGAAACTTTGATCTTGACCTTTTGATTTCATTTTCAATGCGGGTGTTGATAAGAAATGAAAAAACACATTCTCTTAAATTTCCTGACAGTAAAGTTGTATCAGAACTTATTACTCAATTGCTAAAAGTTGAAATTTCCTTAAGTATTCTTTTGATTGTCAATGCGTATTTGCCAATGCTCCATTACACTTTTCTTAAATAATTGTGTGGCCTACACCACCTGGCAATTCAAGATTCGGAAATGATTTGCCTAAACAAGTTCAAAGTGATTGGAATGCAATCAAAGCCCCTTGGGCAAAAAAAAATATATCAAAGACGCAACAATCTTGAACATTTGACACAGTATCTTAAGTTTTTTACCATGTTTTTCAAAGTCTTTTGTTGTCAAGAAGACTATAAGTTATTGGAGTTAGGTTGAGAATACACCCAATTGGTCATAAAAAGCATGATTAGCTTATGTACTCGCAACGGATTTTTCTGATGTATTTTTCAAGCATGCCGTTTATATTAACAAGCTCGATATGCAACAAACGAAAACGCACGTTTTCATCTCAACTATAAAGTGGATGGGTATCTAAATACGTTACTTACTTTTGGACTCCCGATTTCAAAGCACTTCTTTATACAGTGACTGCAGTAAGTTGTGTGCGTTGCGTTGACCCTTGGAGACCTTGGTTTCCTGTTCGAGTGCTGTCTTTGGTTTATTTCCCCATTTACTGGTGCAGCACTCAAAACCTTAAGAAGGTCGTCCTTAGATCTAGGAACCTCGTGAGTTCTTCTCTGTAAGTTTTGGCGCTGTTTTATTCTCCAATTTACTTCGCGAGTTCTTCTCTGTAGGTGTTGCGACCCGTTTCTTCTCCAATTTACTGGTACAGCACTCCAAACCTTTTGGTTTTTTGGTGGATGCAGCAAAGAGGAAAATAGCGTGCCGTCTTCAGGAAGTTTTGGCAAATCTTGGCAAATTCTAAACTTTTCTTCGAGTTCAATGACTCGCTGATGGTGGTAAAAGATTATTAGGACAATAGAGAAAATAAAGAGGGAGTTCAGAGCTGTTACTGACTTAACCAAGAGCAGTCTTTGGTGTTTACACTCCATGTCGTGCTCCTGCTATCATCGCTTTGGAATGATGTTGTATCATGTGTGTCAAGTTTTATAATACATAGGTTAGTTCCCAGACTTCTCTTAAGAGAGTTAATTATAAATAAGTGAGATATAAACAGAAATAATTTGTTTTTGCATCAAGAAGGTCACGCAACTTAGCCAAAATCCAAGTGATGGTGTTTTAACCTTGACCACACACGGATTGTATTTTGAAAAATGTAGTGTGATATTTATCTCAGCACACTGATTTGCCTATTACCTTCAACTTTCATCCTTTTCCTATTTTTAAAGTTTGTTGTCATTCATCGCGATGTCCTTTGACGATAACCCTCCTCCACCTGGGGGGGGGGGGGGCTTTTGATACCCACGCCAACTTTAAGTAGCTCGCATATTGCAAGCAATTTTCAAATTTTATCTGGCAGTTTAGTGATCTGGTAGAATTTTGGTTATGGGGTCGGGTGTTGCCATGGCAATAGCATTTTGACGGGCATGTACATGTTTTGCTGAAATTTGAGTATATTGCTTTATATTTAGATTTAATCGGCTTGTGATGCTTAGGAACGAGTACTTTGATAGCCTTGAACACTATTGTTTTGAGAAATATGAAATCTCAGTCTTATTTCAGTCGATCAGTGACGTCATTGACGACATCATACCTATTTCAGTGCAATTTGTAGAATCTGGCAAATAACATAATAATAATTTATTATTGATTTTCTGTACTTTTTTTATTCGTTTTTTTTTGCATATTTTAGACCCTATCTGCAGAAATAGCTTCAAAACTATGCACAAAGTTAACTACAATAGGCATGGAAAGAATACTTCCTCCCCTTCTCTTGTTTCTACAGTTGTACGTCGAGTTTCTTATTTATTTTATTTCCTTTCAAGAAATTTTTATGATTGAAATGTTTAACGCATTGTTCAAGTGTTTAAACGAAGAGTTTTTGGCTGTGTGTGCTTTCTGTGCAAAAATTAGAAGGAAAATTTATGGAGAAATGATGATGATGTCATCATGATTTCATCATGACGTCATACTGATTTGTAACCTAGTGAAATTAATTAGGCATCAAAGTTCTACCCAACCTCCAAGTTTCATGACAATAGTAACCATACTTTCGGATTTATAGAGGGGGACTTTTGAAGCCCAACCCCCCCGCCCGAGACCCAGGAACTCCGATAAAGCCCAGGCGGAACATGTATAATACGCAATATGATCGAGTCACCATTATGACCCAGACACTTGACTTTATGTTGCTTAACATTGTTGGCCGTTTTTGTTGCAAAATTCAAGTTTATAATCGTCTGCAATGCTATAAGGTTTTTCCATTCAAAATTATTCTGATTTATATTAATGTTTGAATAAACAAGGCGAAAGTTTTTTTTGTTGCCGAACCAAGACATGTTCGAACCAACAATCGGAAAATATGTTTAAATGATTCACATTTTTGCGTTAACATATATGGCATTTTTGTAAACACATACTTTGTGCATATGAGTGTGCTAACTAAAAAATTAACTTGATTTTGTTTAAGTTACACCTCATTCTGATCTGATTGTAAGCTGTTTTAACACCCCATTCCTGTAGAAATGTTGAACAACTTGAAGTGAACATGTGTGTTATCGAAAAAGCTCGGCATGTTTCAACCCAATAATCAATCGTACGGTATGAACAGAGTTTAGGATAAAGCAGTAGCGTCTTTTCAAAGATGCAAATGCAATTGCATTGAAACTAAACTTAACTAATTGTAGCGAGTGTCCATGTCTTTATGTTTCGAAATTCTAGGTTAAAAATTTCAAATCATGTACTTTTCATAAGTCCAGAAGAGAGTGAAGTTTTAGAAAATAAAGTGGGAGTGGACGATAATGACGACCATTCAAGCGGCTCCCACCTCCCGCCCCATTCCTGCTCCGGCGTACCTGCCTAGCCCAGACCAACCGACCAATCTGTCTCTCCAGCCTTGTTTCGCGATTTCAATTGAACTTCGTGTTATACAATTTTGGTCTGAAATCATACTTGTGACTTTAACTGAAACTCGCCGTGAAAGAGCCGCGTTCAATTTTGAATTCACACGTATATTAGTTCAGATTAAACTGCAATCTACTCATTGCCATTACCAATACGAAAATGGCATCGCAAATAATTTCAATGGCACGCGCAGCTAATACATATAATTAGATTCCTTCTCTTAGTCAGTTATCATTAGTTCTTTCTTTACAGTAGTAAGGCAAGGAAATTTGAAATTTATTTTCAATGAACGTAAACAAGAATGCAGACAATTTTAAAATAATAACAAGAGAAAAAAGTAAGGCTTTCACCAGTACTCTTAAATTATTCTCAATTTCTACAGTCTTTGCTTTCATAAAGCTGCTGTACTTTGTGCTCTAAGAATCGCCAGCATTAAATGCGTTTGAATTAAGCCAGTACTTCTAAGAAATGGTTGTTTTTCTGTTCTATTGCGTTGAGAGGAACGTCTACGTTTTTGTAGAGAAGTGTTTGCGCTTATGAATAGCAATGTATCGGTTGTGTTAATAGTTAAATCGTTACCTTTATTCATCGTTTAAAAAAATGAGATACACTTTTCGTAATAATAATTAGAACTAATATTTGCAAAACAACGCACTACATTTAAAAAACATTGACTATCATGCAGCTTTATTTCTAATTGGTTAAATGACAAAAACTTTACAAAGTCTTAAATAGCTGGGCCTTCAACCCTTGTCGAGCTGGTATTTATTTTGGGTAAATTTTGGCATCTGGTTTTGCAGCGCTTTTTAAGATTTGTTAAACCAACTTTACGTTTTCACTCAACAAAAGACAATTTCCATGCACTTTAGTGTTGTTTATTTACTGATTTTGCGAAAGTAAAAGGTGTGCTGCAAGTGTTCTATAACTTTTTTCGCCAAAAATTAACCTTATATTTGTACTGCACAACAACAATTTAAAATAGTGGAATAATGTGCAATTTTTATACTTTTCAATTCGTACTATCAAATAAAAGGAAAATCTGGATAAAGAATACAACCAAATTAATTATATACTTAACCCTAGAGCCTTTAACAAAAAAAAGTCACACGAACACTCGAGGGGGGCTCAATCACAATTCATCCGACTGACATGAAGCTTCCCTTGTACTTTCATTTTAGCATAGTCACGTAGTGTCTATTTAATTCCCATGGCAACCGTGATGAGCGAAATTCCAAAACTTTGCCGCCATCTTGGGTTTTTAGTTTTTCAGATTATATTCAAATTTTAATAAAACTGAAAATGAATAGGAAAACAGCATTTAGCGATTGCAAACTTCAAAATAACTAGAATCCATCGAAAATTGTCCACATTTAATAACTCTTTAGCGAAAAATTGAAATTTCGAAGTCAACGCACAAGTTGCGTGACTTATTGGATGACGTCATTAGCTGTGACGTCACCTAAATAGGTCAAAAGATGTGCTAACAAACAATAAAAGTTGTACCAAAGCTTTTGTTATTCGGTCAAGAAGAAAAAAGTGAAAGCCAAGAAAATCGAGGGGGTGTCGATTTGACCCCCTGCCCCTTTGAGGCTTCTAGGTTTAATATTCTATTGTTATAACATTGAGTATTTTTTATTTAAAACAGAAATGTTCAATTTCGAGGTGCTCGAGAGGTCGTGGAAAAGTCCTTTAAGGGAAATGGAGGCCAACGAAGGATCAAGCGAGCCACTAATAAATATCCAATGTGGTAGTTATGCGGCGAAATGAGGAACAAGTTCAATCACCTTGGCATTGACTTGCTGTAAAAACACCCACAAAGCAAAGTATAACCAATATTTTACAGTTATTTTTTAAAAGTCCTTTTCGCCCATCTCTGCTGTTTCTTTAAATGGCTTCACTTTGGTTTCTTTTTTTCCTTTGTACCTTCAAACAAAATGGCAATATTTATATAACTAACATTATTATTAAACAATATATGTTCATTCTTGTTATAAAAAACATAGAGATCATTTTCAACTGAGGTTTAGCTAGCCAAATTAGTTCTAAAGCTTCAAACTGGCACTTTCCATTCCTTTCGAGTTCCTTAAAAACACCATTTTCATTAAAACAGTGGGGGTTGTCTTGCTAGAACTGGGGAAAAAAGTAAAACCAAAAATTTAAAACTAATTTCAAAACTTCGTCGATCTATCGCTTCCCTCCAATTAAATTTGTAGCTTTTGACTAAAAAGCTTTTGCAAAATTATTCTGCGATTAAAATGCATCGTTTGACACTAACCAAATGAGGTCGTTACTGATTACGTCATCATGGTAAAAAATAAAAGTTGTTAAGTTTTTTATCACTTTTTTTCGTCGATTCCCTTTTGTTAAAAAGTCTTTACAAACCCCTAAAGGGTTTTTGGCCGAAACTTTTACATGGCTTTGAGAATTTAATGAGGAAATTTTTAACTCACAGTTTACTAGTTTATGACGTGTACTGTTGCCATGGTAACCGTGAAATGAAAGGTTATTTTTGAAGTTTTGAATATTGCGATTTTTAAAAATATTTACACATTCGTCATAAAACCTTAGGCAGTACAAAAACCCTTATAACCTTAGGCAGTACAAAAACCCTTATAACGTTTTTTGAATAAAATCTACTCATTGAGATCAAATGGATAGTGGTGTATTATGGGTAAACTATTTCCTAATAACGTTTATTCCAGAATATGTATTTACTATACTTTGTAATGAAGGTGACTAAACACTTGTTTTCATGTATACAATTTTTAACAAAAATATAGAAAATGGATGTTGCGATGGGCAACGAATACCTTAACATGTCATAATGATATGTAACAGAAGAAACTGTTCATGTTTTTTGATCCGACCATTTTGTCAAAACTGTAAGCAAAAACGACAAAGTACAATGTTGTCATGGCAACGGTAACTGGGTCAAATATCGTTTGTTGGCCTGAATAGTGTTTTTGGTTCAATTAATTTACACGTTAGTCGAAACTCAAGTATCCTCATTTAAGTTCTGTTATATTTTAGTCGACATGGAACAAGAAGCGAAACTAATAAATCATTAGCCGCTCTATGGACTTATTGATGACATCACTATTACGTCATACCAAAGTCAATATAAACTTTGAACTATCACAAAATGTTACTGTGCGAGTATATTGGTTTTCCTTTGATTTCAGGGGCAAATCTCTTGAAATGCTAACAAATTACATGAAATCAAGTGGGGTGACGTCACCTTGTTACTTGGATTGCCCTATTTTAAAATTGTTAACACATTTTGTAAGGAGCTTTAACACTCTTCTCACGTATTTTGGATGAATAGTAAGAAAGTTACGGTTGAATTCCAATCACCCCCCCCCCCATCCCCCCCCGAGGCTGCAAGGCCTCCAAAAAGCCCAGGCTAGATAGGGTTTAAATATACCTTGAACTGCAACTTTCTTTTCGACACCTTAGACACTCCAATTTCTTTAGTCAACGAGTATTACCAATGAATTTTGTTTAACTTTCGAATCTCAAAATGTGAATTTTACTGTTGTTGTGTTGCTTTGAAAAGTATCGTATATTAGGGCGCGCGCCACTGGTTCTCAGTCTCTGACCTTATCTAGGTAAAGTTAATATTGTTTTGTTATTATTATTATTATTTCTATTGTTGTTGTTGTTGTTGTTGTTGTTATTATTATTATTATTATTATTATTATTATTATTATTATTATTATTATTATTATCATAAAAAGTTGTTGGCGTTCCCGCCCGATCATTAAAAAAGCGCCCAACTCAGTTTTTGTCTTGGTTTTCATAGTTTTTCTTTAAAATTGTTTTAATACTGTTTTGCGACTGCAAACTTGGCAAAAGTCTGAATTACGGTAGTTGTCCGAAACTGACCAATATCCGATAAAATTTGTAGTCTTCAAACAAACTATGGTAAATACCATTAAATTCATCACGCTTTTTTTTTTTCGTCCACGCCCATGTAAAAAAGACGAACAATAAACAAACCTTTAATCCGTGACCGAACAGGAAATCAAGCTTATTTAAAGGTTTTGTTTTCTGCATTCCAACTTGTTTATGTATGATAGAGTATGTCTGAACTCTTCGATGGAATTGTTAATGAATAACCTCCTACCCGAAAAAAAAAAAATCCGTAAAGGTCAGATGCTAACTCATTACTATTTTTTACTTGGCCTTATTGATGCTGTTATTACCTTCCATTACCTTTACTGGTATTGTTTTTATTTTCTATTTTTGTTCCTTGCAGCTTTTCGTTATTTCACTGCGGTCACTATAAATAATAAACGAAGTATGTCTTACCTTTCTCTGAAGTTTATGTACTTTTCTCTTCCCTTCTTGTGCCACCATATTTCCACTCCCATAGTCACGAAGCCGAGCACTGTACCAACCGCCAACACGATGTACACACCCAACATACTAGTAAACTTGATCTTCTTGTTGTTTAGTTCTAAAAACAAACAGGAAATAAACACGAGTTTTACAAAATACCTCAACGATACGACAACAACAATTATTTTCTCGCTCCAGACCATAATTTATGTTTTAATCGCATTTAGTTATATTTCATTCCAGTTACATCTTTCTTTTTTTATATAATAAAGTAGAAGTACGAATATAAGTATCAGTACAAGTATAGATATAGCAATTATGTTTAGTTAAATTTCAACTACCTTTTTCTTTCTTCAGGTTTGCTTTTTATCTTTTTTTTGCACAGTTTCTGGGGCTGGCCCTCTCGATTAACCCAAGGGATTAGAAAAATTAATAGAGCCAGTTAATTTTTTCAATTATCTAGATCACTTTATGCATTAGGTAAATTCATTCTCAATATCGTCTCTGAGAACAGCATAACAGTAGCCGAACAAAAAAAGTGTAAACAACTTAAACAAATTGGTGGTGCCAACTTGAAAAGGATAAATGATATAAGGTGATAAATTGTTTTAATAAATAATATTAATACATTAATAATAACATAATGATAATATAACAATAACAATAATAACAATAATAATAATAATAACCGGCAACACTAATGATGAAACAGAATAGTAGTAGCACAATGTTAATAGAGCAATACAAAGACAACTTTGAAATGTTTCGTACAACCAGAAAATGTTAACAACAACCTGAACGGTCTAGCTAACAACAAAGATGATATCGATATAGTGCTAAAACAATATAAAGGTGACTTATCTTCATGTTGAGAAAATACATGTACAGAGTCAAAACACAAACACACACACACACACACACACACACACACACACACACACTCCTACACAGACACAGACACACTTACCGAATACAAGAAAAACTCTAAGAAGCGCATTAGATCATATATGCATGGATTTTGCGCTATAGAAATAATAATAATGTTACGTTCTTATGGACAATAAGTTCTTTGACTAATGACAACGGTAGCTGACGTTGTAGTTCTCTCAATCACGGGAATGATAAGTTGTCAGACACACAAATCGGCCTCAGTCATGTTAGTAAGTTTTATAGCTAATTTATACTTACGGTCCGCAGTTGACTCCAGACACTCGCTCATACCGTCCCACCACTTTCTTTCCAAAGAACTCATAAATCCAGCCTCGCGCAAGCGCAGCATAGCAAGAGAGATGTTGTCCGCCGCTGGTTCATTGAGATTCAAAGCGAAACCAAGGCCACGGGCAGCTGTTAATCCGGGAACTAGAATCAAAACAACAGAGGTATTATAACTATTAGATTATTTTTGAGTAAAAAAATTGTGCTCATTCATCATTTTCCGTTGGCAAGCATATTTCAAGTGAAAGGTCTGACAGTTTTTTACTTCTTTTATTCGTAAGGACTGTTCACACCAGATACGCAATCGGAGGCGCGGGGGCAAAAGTACAGTTGTTAATGTAAGTGAAGCAGACACAAACGCAGACACAAGAAAAAAAGACATATTACTGAATTAAGGTGAAGGAAACACAAATGCACACGCGCACGCAAGCCAAAGATAGAGACAATCACGCATGCGCACCCTCTTTGCACGCTTCCCCAGTGTTAATGTCCTTGCTCTTGTGTCTGCATCTGTGTTTGCGTCTCTAATGTAAACGAGCCTCAAGGAAGCAGGCATAGTTCAGTTGGTTAGTGCGCGGTCTTCGGAGCTAGAGGTCCCCGGTTCGATCCTCGGTGACTCCAATGTCTGTTTCGGCTTTCCTCTGCTCCCTGTAGCTTTAGCTTTGAATACCCGCTGAACGGAGTACGGACAGAGAAAGGGGGGTAGGGTGCACACCAAGGGCCATAATGCGAACTAAAATTGTATACCTAACTTTAATTTGAGAACAAAATTGTTTTCCAGCTGAGAATCCCTTTATAGCAATTGTTATTTCATACTGGCTGCCAAAGTCTTTTAAGTTAAAATCAAGTACTAGCATCGAACTAAATTCAAAGCCTCAGCTAGTTGAAAGGTTAATAAGGCAATGGCTACAGGGTCTTTAGCTGTAAGTGAACATATGTGGTGAACAAGATAATCGAAGTTTTATCTTGGCAAATTCATCAACAAGTTTACTGTAACCTGTTTCCAAGCATTATCTTTAGTACTAACCACAAGCTGCATGGTTTACTACCACAGAAAAAAAAATGCTATTTATAACTTTCGACACAATCGTCCCTTTCTTTTTTCGCGTGTTCACACCAACAGGTCAAATAATACGTTTATACTTGCAATGTCTCGGCAACTCAACGCATCTTCTCATAAGTCATAGATTATTTCTCGATTTGCAGTACAAGGATGAAGAAGTTTTACAAATTGAATCATTTTTACTATTATATTTAACAAAGATTTATCAACAATTGTATTATTATAGAGTATTATAGACATTTTATATTTTGTAAAAATTACTTAATTCAGTCCTCGGGCTGCGATGTAACTTTAAATAAACCATCTATCCAGTAACAAAATAAAATTTAAAAAACTTTAATGCTGAAATCCTTAACAAATCAAGTCCAAAACAAATGTTCTCAAAATCAACAATAAGAAAAGGAAAAGTAAAACTTACCTACGTATAGATCACAGGGTTTCTTCTTCGAAATGTATTTGAGATAAGGGCCATCGATTATAAAAATGTAATTTTCTCTGTTTCGCACCCACTCGATTGCTAGGTCGAGGTTCTTAGGGAATGCGTTATTGGCTTGCATTTTGTTCCAGACGCGACTGTGCAGTTCGTACTCGGCTGAGCGAAAATAAGAATAGGTGCTAGATGAGTGGAGAACGCTTATCTGGTAGTCCGGCGAATTGGCAGCATCCTCCAGGTTCTTAATGGGTGTCTTGGAATTCTTGACTGTAAAAAATGCAGCAAGGTTGGCTGTGTATGTCGATACCCACACAAGGATGCAGAACCAGTAGCAACCGGCCAGGATGCGACCTTCAATAATTATAACAACAATAATAATAACAATAAATAATAATAATAATAATAATGAAAATAATAATAATAATTAATATAATAATAATAATAATAATAATAATAATAATAATAATAACGCCGTTTCTAGCGTTCATAGCGCTTTACATAAGTTATTTTGTTTTTAAATTGAAATTTTGATTTTGTTATACATGTAAAAAAATGAATAATTTAGAATTGCTAATTTGGTTAAAACAGTTTAAAAAAAATGAATGTTAGCAATGCAGTTTAAAACCTAAACTGGTCTAAAATGTGTTAAACAAAAACAGAGGAATGAAGTACTTCAATGTTCTTGATATGAATTGGCAATGAATTTCAAAGAGTGGGAATAGAGATGGAAAGGAGCAACTATCATACATATATAGGTGAGATGCCACACCAAATGCAATAGTATAAGTTCGAACTTATGTGCTCTAAATCATTTTTTTCATTTTTTTGCTTTTTATACCTCATGAAATTAAAATAGACTCCTCACTCCCTCCGTAGTCATTCGATTTTTGACCATCAACAAGCTAACAAACCAGGACCACTATATTTAGAGTAAACTTTAGAATGATCCCGAGCCCCTGACACTTCCTGTGTTTTCGTATTGATTAATATCTAATAATTTGTTTTGTGTCAAAAAACTCTTACGAGCCGGACCGGATAGATCATTGCTATGTGAGAGTATGTTTCCCACTGTCTTTACTTCACCCTCCTTTCAATGTATCCCTTGGCCTCTTCTCCAGCCCTCCCTCCGCTGAGTGATTCCGATAAAAAGCTAGTAAAGACATGTTTTAAACGAAGATTTAAAACACTCAAAGCTATCCAGTGATTCTTAAAAAGAAAAACTCCACCAACCTGACAAACATCTCGGTGTGTTGTCTCCACCTTGTTGCAACATACACGCCAGCGAGAACCACAAACTGTTGAACCAGCTGAACTCCTCTGAGGTTCCCTTGCCATTCTCGTCCTTAAAGCCGTAAGGACTGTAATAGTTGAGTACAAAAGTGCCAACTGTAACCACAAAGAGACACACGAGAACCATCAGCCAAACTTCAATCTCGAAGGGGTCCATGAACTGAAGAAAGTTCAGCTCTTTATCGGTGCTCTTTTTTAACACCATGTCCTCCGTGAAGTACATGTACGAGATGGTGAATTTGACAACTTGAGATCGCTCTAGTGACGCGGTAGTTCCGGAAACGGCCATGTCAGCTTTCTACAAATGAAAACAAAATGTTGTAAGCTTGCATGATGTTGAAGCTTGTGATATCTTTATGGGAGTTAGTAATAAGTAACAAGTGTTTGTGTGATCAACACATTTCCAGTAAGCAATCAGAGAGAAAAGCAAGAGAAAGAAAAATGAAAGTTTAAACTTCCATTAACACATGCAGGTAACAAAATATAACCCTACCTTATCCATGACTTCCTTTATCATTCCATTCCATTTTCCGTTAATTTCCGCTCCAAAATTTCCGTCTGGAGAATCGTAAATCTCGTATGTGAACCGAAGTTGCTCTGCTAACTTGTTGAGCAGATCAATGCAGTACCCTTCATAAAAGACAGTGCCACTTTCTGTCTTTCTTTTGAATACAAATGGAGGAAGCTACCAAGGGATTGACGCAAAAAATAAAATTCATCAGTATCTGAGTTTATTGTTTGTGCTGTTGTGGTCCCCTGGTTGTTTATGACGACTGATTTTGTTCATCCAACTTTACAGGGGTGTTAAATGAGTACACTTTGTTCCTAGTGGAGAATTACATAGCTATGTTTTTGCATTACATTGTCTTACGATGCATAAAGTTGCATATTCTCAGTTTAAAACAACGTTAAAATAACAAAATATTGGTGTTTTATTTCAAAATAGAACACAAAGAGCTTAAATTGATCGGAAGAAAAGCTACACAGTACCCGCCAACAAAACAGATAACAGATATATTCCGAATTGTCTAAAGCTTATACCCACACCTTTGACACTAATCATTGTCAGGCTGGGAGGTTGACGGGGAGGGCGAGTTTTTTTTTCAGTCCACTTTCCATGCGCATCACGTTTTACGCATAGTACAACGCAGTCATTTGAAAAAAAAAATAACAAAATAGCAGTCAATTAGATAAAAGGAAGAGTTTCTGCGTAAACGTTTAAAACTCCTCGTTATTGTCTAAGTAATTTTAGCAGTGTCAAGTTCGAATGAACTTTTGTTTACTTTTGACCATTATAAACGTCTATGATGAAGGAAATGTCGGAGGTAGAACTCTACAATTTTGTAACTTTTCCTTGAAATTGTACATGTCAAGGAAAACTTTATTTGTGTATATTGATTTGCTTAATTAAAGGTTTTTTTCTTTGAAACCAGCTATGAGTAATAGGTGAAGTTGATAACTATGTTTGAGAGTGAGGCGTTTTTTCACTTGCCGGTACAGTGACAATCCTTAGATGCCTTCCTTCAATAGATCCAAAGGAGCTCGATGTTTGTTTGTTAGTTCGCAACCCCTGTGTGACAGTCACTTTACTGGATGTGTTCCACGTCCCTATCTTTAAACAATAAGAAAGTGAAAATCATGTTAAGCGTCTCATGTATATATTACACTCAGTTCATTTGCATACTAATCTTTTAGTTCTATTTAGTAGATTGATTTAGTAGATAGTTTTTGTCTCTCACTTATACTTGTTTCCTTTAAAACTTCTAGGTTTTGTTATTAACGGATAATAGTTCTGAAAAGATCGGAGCAATAAATTGTACTGCATTTCTTATTCCCAAAATGAACCTCCATACACTGGTTCACCGGCATCTTTTTTGTTCAATGAATTTCTGTGAGCTTATTTTTAAGGATTTCAGAAACGATGAACTCTTATCAGTTTACAAGGTTACAGTCTGTAATAAATCAAAAGAAAAAAGAAAAGATCTTGACATACATTTTTTTGTGGGAGAACGCAGCTGCACACATACAAAGACAGAGATTGATTTAGCTTGATTAGATTGATATGAAGACCTGATGTAGCCATAAACCCATAGCATGGTCAAAGCATTTACGTTGAGTGAAGCCCACCTTAACAAAGCTATCATTATGTAGGTTCAGAACATCAAATGCTTCAATCTTCCGCTGACCATTGACATCAAAACGTACAGTTCCACTTAGTCCTGTAAACTGCATCTGCAAATATAAAGAATAGATAAACAAATTCAAATATTTTGTGCTATAGAATGTTTTCTGTAGCAACTAGGGTCAAAAATTATGCTGTGTGCTTCGCGTACAGTGTTACTGCTTGTTCGAAGTCCGGTACATATAGCTGAACTTTAACTTGAATGTATGACTTTTAGTGGTTTGCGATAAAGCACCAACTATTACCTGTTCCTTCCAACACTAAGATTGCGCTTAAATTATCCTTCGACACCATAATATGAGTCTCTGAAAAGTCAGAAAACTTCATAAGAAACAAATTTTCGGGAGAAATTTGTTGCGTTTTAGATAGATTCATTGTCAAAGTTTAAATTGTATAGAACAGGACAAATTGTGTCCAAAACATAAGTAATTGTTTCAGTAGGATAATCAAAATGTGCAGAAATCTGTATCAACCTGTACCTATTCTCGACGGCATAAAATTCAACAGACTGCTCAACTAAAGATTTGTGTATTGATTGATTGATTGATTGATTGCAAAGGAATGGTAAAGCACGGTTAAAGGTGGTATGAAAACATACAATAACTACTTTTCCAAGCTGGAATGTGTTAATAATTGAAAGGGAAGCCGAAGTTTAAAGCAATTAAGGAAGTACAATTAAAAATACCAAGTCACTTGCCTTCTTTGCATACTCAAGCACAATTTCACCATTGTTAATTGTGACTCCATTCGTGTTCCTCCAAACCCATTTGCTGTCATTGATCACCTCATTAAGGACTTGGGAGGTTACCAAGATAGCATCGTGCACCAGCACTGCAGCCTCCTGGTGTAAAAATTAATTATACTTTTGAAATTTAAGTAACATCACTATTCATCGTTGAAAATGAAAACTTTGGACTTTTTGAGAACAGGATTTTTTAACGGCTAACCGCATGGAGATTACCGTTTGCCACGTCAGAAGTTTTAACTGAAACTCGATAATACCGGTATACGTAAACACAGAAGCAAACTAAGGCGAAAAAATCTCAAGATGAAAAAACGCTATTGCTCACACACTATCGGTGTTTTAGCCCTTTTAGTACAAATCTCAACTCCAAATCCTGTCGGGGAAGGGAGTTTTAAGTTGACCTTGCAAGTTGATTTGTTTTGCTTTTATTTAAAGACATGCAATAAGAGTAACTTTTTAAAAAAGAAAAAATACGCATTTCATAACCATAATGAACTGTTTTTAACATCGAATTACTACTTGGTTACAACCTAATCAGCCACTTTGATAATATTTTGGAAAACCTATAGCTTTACCATAAAGTGCAATACTAAACAACACAAACAGCAATGGTATACATATTTTTAATTAGGAACCACGTAAGTTTGGCCGAGGTTTGAACAGTGTCCTTAATGAAACAGCTGGTTATTCTGTTTGAAATCCTGCTTTTATAGATCTGAAATGTAACTTAAAAGGGCACAGTCACGATGTGCACATGCTTGTAACTCGCGATTGAGATGATTTCTAACAACAACTTTGTATGTCATCCAAACAAATCATTTGTATTTCAAGGTCGCTGGGTTCCGGAAAATACGAAATGACACGAGATTGAGATATATATATATATATATTAATAACAAGGGAAGATGGGTGTATTGTATCAGACATCGCCAAAAGGCATTTTATATTAAACAACCTTAGACCATTATCTCACCTGTATGGATTCAAACTGCACTCCAGCTTTCCCGGTTTGCTGCCTTATATAACTCATCAAACCGTTTGCACTGCTTTCCTCAACTCGAGACAGACGAAACACAACCACTTTAATGCTAGCAGCTGCTTTCAAATTCTGGGTTGTATGCAGAAACTATAAAAGTACAGAACTACATATTGGCTTATCGTTTTAGTTAATGTTGTATAACCTTACAGAAACAGACCTTTATATTATTGGTATGCCTGATGTCCAAAACTGGTTTTAGTTAGTGATCCCGGATCTTTCTACATATTGTACATGAATATTCCTCTTCTAAAGCGATGAATTATAACGATATTGTTGGAAAGTTAAAATTTTATTTTACAGTCCAGTATTAGCCAGCGTAGCTTTGGCGTTCTGGTTGGCGGGGAAGAGCGAAAAAGCAATGCGGCGAAGAAATGGCTGCGAGGGGAAAAATCCAGTATCACGGAGAGCCGTGTCATACGACCGTCTCAAACTTTAGGCATACAACAATTCTAAGAAGAATCAAAATGAGTAACCTTTAAATCACTTCAAATGAAAAGAAGACAACTCACGATATTTTATTCAAACTGCGAGGAACGAATTTACCTTACCTGCGAAACCGAGATTGAAGACTAGTTTCATTTTATACGGTTATTCGAAAATAAATGAAGCGCTTAGAGACGACAGAACAACATTTAATACTCAGGTCTTCACGTTAAACTCCCCAGCAAGATAGTTAGCTCGGCAATGGAAGTAGCTCATTCAGTAGTGAATTTTATGTAACGATTATAAGGAAAAGGGAAATGACTATTTAACTAAGAATCTTAAAAAGCTATTCAGGACTCTTCTTGTGTACATTTTGTACAAGAATAAATAGATGTTTTGTTGTTGTTGTTTTTGTTGACGATGAAACTGCTTTTGCCTTCTACGTTCTCACCTTTGTTAACTTTTAAATTAGGAGCAGCTTGGAACTGCAAAACGATTATGCATTATGAACTTCCCTTTTTTAATTTTTTGCCAAGCACACGTGCTGTTACATTTCTACATAGTTTGAAGCTTTAGACAAGTTTAAAATGTTCTTGGGAGTCCTAAACTCTCGCACTCTCGGCATTTTTGCGACCGTTTACTTTTAAAGATGATCCAATGCAAGTTCATTCAAGTGGATGGCCAAACCAAGCGCAAATTGATAGAAGTTGCATTGACCTTAAGCTGTATCAACCTTACGATTCTGTTTAACCAAGGCCAGCTTTTATATCGGCGCTCGTATGCTTTACTGAATGAATATTGGTTAGGTGAAACTTTGAACTTGCGCTAACCATTGTTCAGAGTGTACTGGTATTGAAAGAATAGGTACTTCTGCTTACATTAGGGGTTGACTTACCGCAGACTCAAAGATCCACAGCAGTGATTTGCTCGGGTCATAGTGCTCCTAGAGGCAAATTTACAGAGAGTCAAACAATAATACAAAATTTGTGACTGTGCCAAACACAAGTATGGTTAGTAATATTTATCGTTTACAACGGGTAATAAAAAGTTGGCTATCTGCAACGCCAAAACGTTGAAAATCATTCTGAGGTTTCCTGAAAGTTCATCTCATAATCTTCGGTCAACAGAGCATCCCAAGTGCACAACCCCACCCCACCCCCTTCGCCCCTCCTTCCTTACACCTTGCCCATCCCTTTCATTTCAGTTTCGTTAGTACGTTCCGGCAGGACATTGCTTAGTTTACCAGTTCAGTAGGAAAGATGAACTAGCACTCTTCTAAGATGATGATTAAACCAAGTGTTTAGCTGACATGTAGAGAATATTAAATTATAAACTAATCCGAAACATAGAGTTGTAACATATAGAAAGTGATTGCAAATCAAAAACTTGCGGTAACAAAGCTTTCCAATTTCTAGTTGAGGCTGGCTTAAACGGTTGTCTTCATTCTTAAAAACTTGCTCCATAAAGAATATATGATTTGATGTTCCTGAAAGAAAGATTCTGAGAAGCCACAAGTACTGAATAATTTTGCAAGTGTATGAGAAGCTGAAAACAAACTCTACCCAAGGCTTTTAAACTTTGCTTACTAACCAATCTAGTTATGCGTATCTAAACAAATCAGAAAAAGATAATTCAGGCAACGGACCTCTTTGAGTAGAGCTTGTGTTAGTTGCTCGTCAGCAAACACTACGACGGCATCAACCGATCCAAGCAACCGTATGTCATCGATTGCACGCTTTGCTGTCTGTTTACTTGTTTCATTTGAGTCTTTCTCTATCTGAACGTACTTCAAAACAATATCAGTTACAGACTGCACGGCCGATTGAAAATACGAGGCTTCGTAAAACCGTCCGCCTGGGATAGAAATAAGAGATTTGTTATTATCTCAATATATGAAAGGCTGGGTCTTTTTTATTATAAATAAACAAAAACGATTAACGAAATAACGCCAAAAAGATGTAAATTCAAAATATATATATATACAAAATAAACAACTGCATTAATCTGGAGTGGGGACATTATTCTTTTAAGTATAGTTGAAATTTAAGTCGCAGCAAACATATACTGGGAAAAATACATTTAGTTTTTGTTGTTTCTTTCAAAATACAGCCTCAGTTCCAAAAAGGAATAACTATGGGCTGTTTTATACGAAAAAAAATATGCACAAGAACAAACGCTTCAGCGTTAAAAAGCTTCAGTGAAGGGAAAACATACAAAAATAGAACAATTGGTTTTATCGTCTCTCCGTATACTTACTCTGAAACATGACAGCAACCGATTTAAGGTGAAAAGTCTTCAGTAAGTCTACGACTGCACGGGAATAGCTATCGTAACCGCTGGCTAATGACAAACCATTCTCACACAGCGGTAACAGACGTTTGTCGTATCTACTGACACGGAACCTGATTGTTGGCAAGTTAGCGATTGTACCAATCGCACAAACTGGAAAGGAGGAGTTTTGTTGACCAAATATGGCAACAACATCCCTCTGAAGAAGCGATGAAGCTGTAAAGAATGTAACAAACTGTTAACAATACACAGCATTTGATGCAACTTATTTTAATTTAAACAAACTTTAATATATTCCTAACAATGCACCTTTTTGGGGTGGAAGTCTCACATTTGAAAATGTCACGCTATCTGAAAGGAGATCATCAACCCCAATCGAAGGAGGCTCATATTGCAAATGAAGGCTACCCTTTAGCATGCAAATACAGTCTTGAGTCGTTTAATATGGCAACCATCGCAATTCGGTATAAACGTCGCATTATAGCCGTCATCAAGAACTTGTATAGTAAAATTCATGGAAAACACTGATATAGATTTACGTGTTAAACCCTCTTCCTCAGGTGATATTTTCCCAACCATGTCCCTTTCCCTCTCAGGAGGAATTGGGGGTTATTAATCCTCTCCTTAATCAAAGCTAATTATTTATTGACTGGCTTGAAGCTCTGCATGCATATACAGTGATTGGTCATAGTTGTTAGACGAAAATATGCTTAAATCTGGTTGCTAATATTTCATTTTTGGGTCAAAAAGGTATGGAAAACTAAACCGCTGTCATGAACATGCAACAGCTGTAAATTACTTCTTTTTACTTAAAGTAAAGCAACCGACAAACCTTGCTTTTTGTTTTAGAATGTGTTTTAGGAACGAGCACTAGAGAAACAAAAATTAGGATAACACCTTTAGTTTTGCAATCCCCAATCCCCCTTCCCTCGCAACGTTTTCCACGGCAAAAAAAGTTTTTGATTTTTTTCATAGATACATGGGTATGCGGAGAAAGGGTAGGCAAATTGATCAATTGGCAGTCTTAGGCAAAAATAAATATTGATACGAGGAAAAACCTGAAAGGAGGGGAGGGGAGGGAAGGTTGCAACAACAATTATAGTTTTTATGGACTTCTAAGTCATCCTACATGACTTCAATTTTGCTGCAGTTTTGGTTATATGGATTCTTTTAACAGCTTAAACGATAAATTTAATTTGAAAAACAACATGCCTGGGTCAATTTTATCCGCATTCAATGGTCCAAAAAACAGTCTTGCTATTCAAGTCAGTCAGAGAGAACTTAGTGCATGCACACAAATTAATGCAGAGCATAAGCGAAAACTTAAACAAATTGATAAGAATGTTTAAAACAATATCATTGGCGAACATTAAACATACCGGGCAAATAGTGTTAGAGAAATAAATCAAACATGAAACGTGAGTGCGCTATTTTAAACCAAAAATAATTTTTTAAAAAGCATTTTTTTGTATAAAAACGATCACCATTTACATCGGGAAAGAATATAGTTTCTGTCAATTAGCTGATGTATTTTATTTGTCATTCACTGAATAATGTGTATATGGTTAGTGCCGTTTCTACATTGACAACAACAACTTTATTTACCCTTTTCATCGATACAATATTAATAATACAAAGATAAATAGAAGAAATACTAAAGGGTTTGGCTTTCAAAAATATTTGTAAAGTTAAAGGACTTGGAAGCCAAATCACATTAAATTAATTTACAATACTAGTTCGGAAACACACATACATACAACAGGCACAGGCACAGGCACATCAGGGAACACAAATATCATGCTAACAGATAAAACAGCAGATAAATCATATGAAGGAAATGAAGGAAGAAAAATGTACTATAATTATATTTTTGAGCATAGAAGCATAGAATGCAAGATTAGTATTTACTTGGAAGTTCTTTTTTTAGATTATCTTTAAAACCCTTTAAAGAGGATGACTTTATATTTTTTGCAAAAGAGCTCCACACTTTGGTCCATGAAAGCGAATGTTGAATAGTCCATAATTAGTTCTTGCTCGAGGCAAGTAATATGATTGATTTGCCGCAGCTCTAGTATTATATTTATGAACATTTCCTATTTCAGTAAAAAAAGCATCAAAACAAGAGGGCAGTAAATTGTTATGCAATTTGAACATGAAAATTGATATATGTAGTTGAGCAAGATCACATAACTTGATAATATTTAGCAACTTAAACAACGGAGTTGAGTGTTCATCAAATCTGGAGAGTGATAATTCGTATTACTTTTTTCTGTGATATATATAAAGGTTGAAGTGTGGTAGGGTATGTGTTACCCCAAACATTTCAAATTAAAACTTTAAAATTGTTTATAAGTTAAGTTTATGTGAGATCTTCTTGACACAAGGTAGAACTTGCAACGATTTTATGGTGTTCTCTCCTATTTTTCCAAATGTAACTGAGATCGTCAAGTCATTACAATTATCATTACTTACTGTAGTTGTAAGCATCTGCAAAACCAGTGACGTTTAAAACTTTCAGAGAATAAGAAGAATTTCTGTTTGCCTTCATAACGGCATATTTTACGGCGGAGTGTTCGATTTCATCTAAACTGTTGTCCACCAAATCTGCGGAGAGAACAAATGACAGAAACGCTTATTAAAGTTCAGCCGTTGCTTTAATTAAAGACCAACTATTCCAACAACCATTATTGATGGAAATTTGGAGGTTTATTTTTTACAACGTGATTGCTTTCGGAGCTTTTTCTTTTCAGCACAAGGCAAAATAGATTCTAGTTAGAGAAAAAAACCTAGCTGATTACGTATAGTATGTATGTTATGTTGCTGGATACAAACAAATTAAAAGAAGCGTTTTGGACGCATTTTGAGGTATAAACATGTTTAATAATTCCTGAGGTATACCAAACGATAACGCTAATAACTTTTTTGTTCTAATCAGTATCGACTAGAAATATTGAATACTTAAGCAAGCACTTTTTTCAAAACAAATAGAGCTTGTAAAGCGACTAGTACAGCATTTCTCTAGAACAGTAACGTAAACTTAATTAACGTAGATTTATTTGTACAAATGTTTTAAGGAAGATTGTCCTGGTATATTCGACCATACCCAGGCCGAAAGGAACAAAAACAGGATAAAAAATTAGTTGAAACAGCTATAAAATAATATAATACTGCAAAAAATATCAGTAATAATATAAGAATGCAACATTATGGTAAGAACTACACTGAATTCAACTTTTCTCATACACTTCTTCATTTGTGAGATATTTTTTACGTTATACAAGATATTATTATGTTTATATAGACACTGAGTGCTATCTATTTTATGTGTATAGAATACGATTAATCTTTCCTTTTACTTCTTGGGTTTGTCGAGCGATACATTATTTTAGGAACTTTTTGTAGGAACAAGGGCAATATCTGAGGTAGAAAAAAACAATCAAAAGTTTAAAAAAGACTGTGAACAAAGCTAAGGATACAACTAGGGAATGGTCGATTATTTCCATGTGATCGAACTTTCATTACAACTGTCACAAATTTAAACTAATATAGCGAGTCGTGTATCCAGCGCAATATCTTACAGAATAACGGGTTTGGATGAGATGACTCACAATACAACTTTTTTTATTATTACTGTATTTAAAAAGGAAAAAAAACTAAGCACTGGTAATCTGATTGGCTCTCTACTCAAAGTCTAATTCCTATATCCTCGGCTGTAGTTTGTCCAAATACGGAAAACTGATAATTTTGTCACGACGCGTGTTTGTGGAAAATTGTTAATTATTAGTTCTTCCCACTCCATGTTTAACTATGTCTTATCCCACGTTTCTTAGATGACTGAACTGTGATAGCCCTCCATCGTATGACTGAGTAACTATGAAGACTGGATTGGTAAAATACGCTCAACAATGAGAACCCAGACACAATGTTAATTTTAACAAAAAATAATTATTTTCGGGTCACATGCCTTACCTACGTAGATCGTCGGCTTAGCTTTGCAAAGGTCCACTGAGTTGAGGCCAATTATGATTATATGTAGCACGTGTTGCCAGCCAAAAGAACCCATTTTGTTCACATTCGTAGCTGTTCTATAACTAAAAGATTTATACATTTAAATGTTTTATGGAAAAATTAAAGTAGAAATTATTTCGCACCAGCTCCTTCATTCTTAGGAGTTGTAATAATTTACTGTAAGTTGAAACTGATATTTTTACAGAAGATTTTAAAAATTTTCAAAATGAAAAAAAAGAATTTCTAACTAAAGAAATGTTCTTGTAACTATTTACCCAATCTGGCTCAAAATATTTTGTTTTCACAAAACCTTAAAGTAAAAACGAACGCGTTTGCTCTGTAGATAACAACAACAAAACAAGAACACGCCAAGGTTGTAGATAGATCAATCTTCTTGTGTCCAATTTTCATCTTATTCATTTTAGAAAATGAAATGAACACTCGCAAACTTCCATAAACTGATGAAGATGTGGTTTGCTGTCATAAGATAGATACTGACTTAAGTCAGAAGAAAGTTTGTTTGAGTTTGTCATTACGGCGCTAAGTAAATAACTTGAAAGAACGGATTTAGCTCTACAGTTGGGAAGCCTTGCATTTGATTACAAACGTGTAAAGACAACAACTTCACTCTTTCAAGATCATTTCTTTGTTAAAATTTGTTTTCCCACATTTATCAAGATCATCAAGAAAAATTTTCTAAAAAGGTTACAAGAGAAAATTAATTAAATAACAGACAATTACAGCTGGTATTCAAACATTTTTCATCAACTCGCTTGTTTGTTCAGTTGCAATTTCATATTTAACATTTATTACACTGTTTTTTTGAACAAAATTTTAAAATTCACGCAAGCAAAATTTTAAAAATGATTAAAGGAAGAAAGTATTCATGTTTGCCTTAAGTTACAAATCACTAACTGATATTTCTTAATGAATTAAATTAAGCAAACGTAAAGTAACTTAAGAGGAAACTATCAAAACTTCAATTCATCTTACCAATTGTCAAAACATGTTCCCTTTCTTCAAGTGCTGCGGCAAGCGCGGGATGTATAAAACAACCCTTTAGCGGACTCAAAAAATCTTAATGATTCACAACGTATCAATTCGGCGGTGCGGCGGAATTGTTTTTTAAACCTACACTGGTTATTTAAAATCAGAAGATTGATTAACTGTGAATGACGGAGTTGTTTATCTTCCTCATAAAAGGTGTTTAGTAAGATCATTCCGGAACATTACCTACCACCTAAACAACCTTCTTTGTTTGCTGGTTTTATTTATAGATGTGTTATAACTGACAGAAATGTAGTCAAAACATAGAAATAGGTTGAAAAGTTGAACACAGGTGGTGTTCTGTACGGTAAGCTGCTGCCCCGGGGCTTGAAAGACTTGATCCATGTTGTCATGGTAAACTGTTTTAGGATCATTAAATGTGCTAACGCTTAGAATTTTAGTTAATAGCACTTGTTTTTTCCTGATAAGAGATCTTTACAAGGGGAACATTAAGATTGAGTCTCCTTGCTTACGGAGTTACGCTATGGTTTTAATTCCAATAAGTGAGTCACCTTGTTTACCCTATGGTTTGGCTGCGTACTTTGCATTTATTTGTGCTAAAATTCGAAGCTTTTCCTGGTAGATTTGCATTTCAAAACGTTGCAAATAAAACAAAAATGACTGCGTGACAGTAATAGCATTTAATGCAAGGAAATTTGAAATGTGAGTTTGGATGTTGCTTTTCCTGAAAAAACACTTGCTTCGCACACTTAAATTAATTATGTAAGATACTGTCATTTATATAAGAAAGAGAGTTTTGCTTTTCAATTGGTATCATTTCTTAGTTGTTTAATCTAAGTCAGAAAGGTCACTAAGTCTTTCTCCTTTTTACATGAAAAAAAGTAGTCTGCTAAAAACTAAAGCAAAAGTTGACTGGTGTGTACGATAACACAAATTAGTGATAAAACCAATACCGAACTGGCTAATAAACCATATAAGATTTAACAAGAAGTTTCAAAAGCCTTCACCGGCTTTAACTCTACTAAACTATATACATTTGTTGTATTGGCAGCCAGCTAAATCAGATAGTTTAGTTAGATTTTTGAATTGAAACACTGAGGTAAAAGGTTTAGTTGATGGTTGCTTGTTCCAGATGCGAGAGTGAGAAAATGAGTTGTACAGGTAACTGCTGTCATATGGTACTTGCTCTACATTACGGCCATAACCTAGTAAGGTGTGTGGAGTGATACGAGGCCTAAAAAAATTAGAGATTTGAACAAGACCTTATTGCTTTTATAGAATACGATTAGTGTCTTTTCAAACCGTCGGTGCTCTAATGAGCACATGGAAGTCTGATTCGTAGCTTACGTTTATTACCAAGGTTCGTTAGTGCTCTTAGACCATGGTGGTTTGTATGTTCAAATTTATTTATAAAAGCCTTTTGATTTCTATTAACACAGGGCTATAGTATTCGAAGTGAGGCAGTACACAGGCGGTGTACAGGTTTACTAGAATGTCTATAGGCACCGCGTGTTTTAGGCGGCGACATAGGGTTACAATCTTGGCATAGGTTTTCTTGAGCATTTCTGTGGTATGCAGTTTAAGTGACAGGTTTTGTTCAATGTTACTCTAAGGATTTTCAAGCAATCTTCAATTGTTATGGTGCTGATTACAATCCTAAGATTATGAGATTATGATAGCTAAATTGTAGCTATGTTTCCCCAGAAAATTTGCTTGTATTCATTGAACTGACCAGGCAGAACCTGAATGTGTTGATTAAGTGTGTACTAAAGCACAACTGGACGCGAGAGAGATAATAAATTTTACTGGTTTGGTTTGTGACCCCTATTATTTTAAAAGTGCATAAATAAACTTGAGAAATGACTCTATCCGGAGAACATGTAAAACATTACGCGCCCTAAACTGGTAACTGTATTTCTGCTTCCTCGATTTTAACATTGTCGATTGTTTATTTCGGGGGTTGAAACAACGGCTTACCATGCAACGGCGTCTACTGGGTTAAAGGAGTGTGAACGTTATTGATGGATTTGACGTCTCGATTTTAACTTCAAATTTGACAAGACTGCGATATGACCCTTGCATCACAGTCTTGTAATATTCTCGAGAAACTGTTCATCGGGTGTAACCTTTTTAAAACAGACAGATGTACAGTTCGACACACTGTGCTTCTATCAGTCGGAATAGAGCGATCTTCAGAAATTTCATAAAAGGACAAGAAGAAACGTTGTTGTAATAAGGAACAGTGTGCCGATGATGGTGGCGAGTAAGCTGTCGAGGTGAACTCGCCGTTAAAATTCAGCATTTTATGTCAGGGTTCGTCTCTATTAGAGTAAAAAATTGAAGTAAACAAGGAAAGAAACATTCACTACGTGTAGTGGGGGACGAGGTTGGTCGTTTTCAATTTAGGTTCATATCTTGAAGGAAATAACGTTTCCTTCCCCCCCGCCTCCACCCCCACCCTCTTCCTCAGCACGTTACCCGGCTACCTGGTTTGTTTAATTTATCGCAGCGCCAATTTGATCTAAAACTCAAAGTGCAAATGAAGTTACCTCGTTTTCAGGGTCGTCCGTGCGCCAAAGCACACACGAGTTTCGGATGCCAAGTTACGCTTGCAAACACGGTTATAAGGTGACGCGCAAGATTGATGTCGAACTAGTGTGCTTCTTTGGTCTTGAATTGTGGTATTTTGTCGTTACACTAACATTAAATGTTCTGGACAGTTGGAAAAAGTAGACCGAGACCGTCATTGATTGATTGGTTGATCGGTTTTTGACAGATAGACAGATAGATAGACAGACAGACAGACAGACAGACAGACAGACAGACAGATAGATCGATAGATAGATAGATAGATAGATAGATAGATAGATAGATAGATAGATAGATAGATAGATAGATAGATA
>JAOBYE010425532.1:0-13999 GCA_025403585.1 Parazoanthus swiftii
AAGAAACTAATTACAACTCCATTGTATAAGGGCACAAACATGGCGGCTCTGACGTCACATGAAAACCAAGAATAACAGGGAAAGGCGGAGAACGGTTGAAACGTGAGTCCATGGGGACCTGGTACGATTTCAGTGATTCATCTCGCTCCACCTGCCAAAAGACTGATTTGTGCGCAAATTTGGAAAAAGAGACAAAAAAAAGTTTTTTTTTCTCTTTTTTCCCCTCAATTCTTGCGCAAGTGAGCGTGTTTAAAGGTTACCCTTTCATCCCCAAGAAAACAATAAATGGACACTCAAAGCTGTTAAGGTTTCACCTTAAACAGATTTTTTATTTAAACCGTTTAGCATTTTCGAGTTGGACTGATATCAAACAACATCAAACGAAGTAAGTGTGTTGCTGTAGCGATTTTATCACAAGACCATTTGACTACCATTTAATTAAAAAAAACGATTAAGCCTCCAGAAATGGTGATCAGATCTTAAAAAAAAGTTGAAAAACAGTATTAAGTTTTGGCATATCGTAAACTGAACTAACTGGAACTTGGCAGCGTTTATCAAATATCCGGCGCAAAATGCTTTACTTTCTTATAGTGAAACAGTACAGACAAACCAGTAACAAACCATAAGAAGGAGGAGCTACTCACTATGTCAACCTCGATTAAATTAGCTATTGTCATCAGGATTGAATAACTTTGTGATCTTTTAAGTAACAACGCGTACGTCATACGCAAAGTAGAGAACCTTCTAACGTTCTTAGTCTCCTCCGCAGGCAAATCTAAAGTGAAATATGAAGCAGCTCGGGTGAACGATGGCTATTGTAGGCTAATGTATGGCTAATGAGGGTGAAGGAAGGGACGAGTGGCGCTCTAAAGTGAAGCATGAAGCAGATAGGCTGAATGATGGCTATTTAGACTAATGTATAGCTAATGAAGGTGAAGGAAGGGACGAGCGGAAAGGCCAAGAATCGGGGACTGAGGTGAGGACCCCTCCTCTTATGCATTCCTTTTTTTCCTCTCAATCTCCTCATTAACCATACATCAGCTTACATAACCATCATTCACCCTATCTGCTTCATATTTCACTTTAGAGTTTCCTGCGGAGCAAAATACAACGTTCTGTTGGTTTTGTTTTTCCCACATTAAAGTATCAATATTATTTTCAGTCTAAGAATACATTAACCCATGCACACACGCATTAACCTATGTTCATGGAACTAAGAATGTAATGAAACTTTATTTTAAAGCAATGTTTAGTTCATGACACTTGCGGTGTTTTTTGCCGACTGGCGTCGTTTCGAGGCTAGTCTCCAAATGGCTAGAATTACAGTAGCGGTCACAACAGGCACAGAACGACTATCGAATTTACGGGGAGTTGCAAGGAGAAGCTCGTCTACAGGTTATATTGTACAGAACGACTAACGAATTTACAAAACTAACAGTTTTCATCCAATCCCGAGACTCCAAAACAACAGCCAAGGAAGACTTCCAATTTGTATGTTCTCACATAGAATTTTCGTTGCATTAAGCTCATAGTTTTACTGAATGTTATAAATGAATTGCACCCTCTTTTATAGGAACAAAGTTATAAAAACAACGAGTCTCAGATTGGCCAAAATTTAAGAACAATTTAAGAACAAACTAAGGACCAATCTCAATAGCTAAATGTTTCCCGTGGATCTGAATCACTGGAATTCAGTCTCGGGAAAATCACTCGGCAAATCAAAAAAAAAAAATCCGCGGGGATGAATTGATTAAAAAACATCCGCCATGCAAGCAGTTCGTTTCCAATTTATGCATTGCAATACCCTTGGCTTAGTTTTTATTCGACTTATACCATGTAGAAAAACCAAAAACAATTTAAGAACAACTTGAGGCTCACATCGTCAAAAAAATTAAAGCAAAGGGTCCCCGGCCAAATTTACTGGTTCTTATACAAAAAGCATGTAGGTATCTAGAAGAAAAATGTGCTAACCGGACGAAGTTAATTTGCTTTTTTGTGTTTTAGCCAGTAAGGTGACCGGTTTAAGCAAGGTCTTAGGTAGCACCCGTTTCTTCATTTCTAGTTTTTAGTCGGCCTCCTTCTTACTCGGACCACTAATTACTATCCAGTTTAGACGTCATATAAGTAAGCACGTTGTTTAACTGCATCAGACGTCAGTACAGGGCAGGTGGGAATGAAACTGAAAGACGCAAGCTCCCTTGATCACGTGTGTGTAAGGCACAAATTCTTCCACCCACTGGTTTCTTAAGGGGTCAAGTACCCAATTGCCAGTCCATTGCAAAAAGTCTTGTGTAAAGGTCTTCTGCTCACACCTTCCCACCGACTGGCCACCGACACCCACGCCGCTCGACTCGTTAGGGTTGCAGACCACCTCGTTGACATACTCAGGAAAGCGACGGGGAGTCGCAGGTTGTCGGAAGACTGTCGCACACTCGCCACAAGCGCGTTGATTATTGGTACATCTCAATACACAGCTAATAGTTATAGTTTGGCCTGGCAGGTGTACACTTCGAATACTTCGCCCCAGGTGGGGGAGTCTGTTTAGTATTGAGTTTGCTTTTCTAAGCGCTTTGATGGTAGAGCCACTTTTGATTTCAGCAGCGCTTGCTTGAAGGTATTTCAAGGCGTTTGTTTGAGCCTTTTTGAGGGTGACCGCTGAGCTTCGCTCCTTATATGTTCCAGAGCAGTTGAGACGAGCTACAAGCTCGGCTGTGCTGAGGCGACGACACTGGATGATACTTTGTCCAGTTTTCGCGGTAAAGGTTTTGGAATTAGTACGGCGACCAGCAACACTGCATGGATGTACTTTGGGACGAAAAATTGGAAAAGGTCGTAGTTGTGAAGATAAGTTGACAAGGGCTGCAAGAAGGCAGCACCACGCAATTATCTGGTTCATGAAAGGAAAAACCTTTTTCAGTAACAATTCAATTTTTAACGGAGGCACACTTAGACTAGTAAAAAGAAGCTATTAAAGCATGGGAAAATTCAGAATATTTAAGGAGGGACGGTTAATATGACTGTGACCTTGAAGCTTTCGATCCATTTATTCAGTTATATTTGTTTTTGTTAACCCTTAAACGTTTAAGCCTTTTGGAGGAACACCAACCATTATGTGTAGTCGATTGACCCCTCCCCTCCCTCCCATTTTTATCAAATGGTTACAGATAAAAGCTGGCCATTTGACATGTAAGCAACTATAGCCTTGCCAATTACTAGCCACAAGTCCGCCATCTTGGTCGCGATCTTGAATTTTTCAAAAATGAATACTTAACTGGCATGTGAATAGATATTCTTGCCACGTGAGAAATGTTGGTAACTTCGTAATTCATGGCTTTTCTTTCATATATTGTTTTTCTAAAACGCATGCATTGAAACATTGATCAGACCAAACACGTTCTTGGCTTACTCTATGACGCCTTAAAGCTGTTTTTTTAAAATAAAATTTAGTCTTCAATCACTAAAGCATTTCGGACTGATTATTTCTATCAGGGCACAACGCATTTTTCAGCCAACTCGTTAAATTGTATATCCTTTGTAATAAAGGACAAACCAGACGGTAGTGAAAGATGCCAGAAAAAAAACAGTTCTAGACTCGATGCAGACGGCGATTTCCGGCCTCGTTTAAAGTATACCTTATAGCCATTATGCTGTAATAATTTACACTTGGAAAAAAATTTTCCGACGCACTTTTTGTGCCGTTTCGAAGCGATATGTTGAATACGAAAAACTCCTCATGTTTAATTTGCAACGCAACCACCCTTTAGTCGGCGTCAAACCCTATCCGGTAAAGTGTAAATCAAAGAGGTCTCAATACGCATTGGAAATTTGCTAGTATTTTGAACGATTGTATAGTAGCTTAAAGCTCGCTTCTCTCATTGTATTAGAGATGTCTTAACAGAAACTGCCAGGGAACAGAAGTAAAACGAAGTACAATTAATCAGCTGTGGTGGAGTTTCCTTTGGCCTAAAATACTAAAATACTAGAAAAAACTGCGCGAATAGACCGATAAGTAAATAACCTCAGGCTCTGTCTACTAAACCTTTCGGCAGTCACACTGTCTTCACTGTATTTTATCGAGCCACTGCAAATTTCTCTTTGAACCAAGCACTACGCTTTTAACCCGCAAAATTTATAAGATTACTGAGGCTCAGTTTTAGTCAAATTTAAGAACAAGTTAAGACAACTTTTCGAGAACAGTTATTTCGTCAATTCTTGTTTAAAAAAAATAATTTCAAAACAATTAATGAAACCGAGCCTCGGACAGAATTAGCTGATTTGTGTATATCGAAAGGTGTTTTTGAGTTTCTCCGGCGTTTGAAAATTGGTAAAGAGGTATAACAAATAGGCATACATACGTTTCTTGTTTCCATTGACATTCAAACGTGTACGAGATCTGGCCTGTTATCCTTTCCAAGCGTCTAGTTTCTGCTGGTTTGCAAGAGATGTATGATCGCTATACCCCGACGTGGGTATTAAAAGGACCTTTTCAATATCTGATTTCATTTTTGATTGGTTGCTTTCAGGTCTGGGTCGCTTTGGTGTTATGGAATCCAGTATTAGCGGTTTAGTTTAGTTACATCATTGATAATTATGTAAATTGTTCTATTGTCATTCTTTCGTTATGCCCTGTTTGGTGGTCAGTTGAAGATTACGACTGTAGCTAACAATGGATATTTGTCACTGAACGGTTTAATTCTGCAACGACGTTTCATCCTGCAAGAAATAGTGTTAGAAAGTTCTTTTCGTGATCTCAATGCGTCAGAAGTTTAATTAATGAAGTAGACTTTGCTTTTCTTCAAGTGTTTACACAGGTTTTCGATGAGAGAAACTTCTTAACACTCTCGTTCACCAACTTAGCGGATTTGCTATAAATAGTTTTAGTTCTTAACAGGATATTGGTTGCCTCGAGTTCAACTACGAAGATATTGAGATCATTGAGAAATATGTTATAATATATTGGGACAATAAACATCACTTTCTGGGCTTAACCGAATGAACAAACATATCTTTTTGTCTCATCTGGAAGGAATCCGGATCTTCATTTAATAGCTGTATTGGCTTCTGCATACACAAAATTAATTTTAAGCTTATAGTCAAGTTCCTCATTTTACTTTCTTTTAGGCAGATATCTTAAAACGCGAAGTGGTGAAATGGATCAATACCTATTGCTATTACAAGGCAAGGAACATAGATCGCTGAAAAACAAATTTTAAGAAAGCGGAACGAACAACTGATATAGAATTGGGAAAATGAGGGAGGGGTTACGTGTCACAGAATCCTGTTATGATATTTTTTCTTTCAGTTTTTGTTGTAGGAAGTTTCGATTCGTCATGTCCAATATTGTAATTGTGCGTGTCAAGAAAGAACACTGGCCCTAGCTATTACGTCAGCGTCTAAATCGAGCAAAGTGATAAAATTCCTTGGTTTGATCATTGTGTAGCCAGTTCGTTATAAAATAATAGTCGTCGGAGAGCACTTTAATTAGTTGCTTTAGATTTAACCTAAATTGTCACTAAATTAAGAGGGCACTTCATAAGTAGGTTGTACAATCATTCTATTGCTTGACAAGTGACACATTAAAATGCAAAAAAGGCGCTACAAATACTTTTGGCACGTGTATGCCTCTTCGAGTAGTGCTCAAACGATATCGGTGTTGGGGGGGGGGGGGGAGGGAGTATTCATGTCTTCGTATGAATTTCAAACTCTACCACATCACAATTGCATACCGGTGCTATGTCGCTGTCGGATTTCTATTATATCACCTTGTTGTAATTTCATTTGACAAGCATATCTTTCGACTAATGACTATGTGGTCATCCGCTTCCCGTTTGCATTGGCAGGATTTTGTGACGCTCGTCCTAAGTGTCCTCTATTTCCTTAGTGGTAAACAGTGACAATAGTGAGTGACAAGACAACGTGAAAACAACAGGAAGCCAGGATTTTCAATTATTTTTTCCTCCGAGGTTGCTGTCGGATATAAATAAAGTGAAATTCGCTATCGTTTCAGAAAGTATTCTTCTCTCCCTGTACCCCTATTTTCACCAAAATAAGAGCGATAGGTACGGTAGATGGATCAATAAATTTTAAAAATGCAACTTTCTTCAGTTTCCATCACATTGTAGCGACCATGCTACTTTTTAATGATAAAGGCTCCAATTTTATACCAGTAAAAATTGATGCGTGAAACCTTTCGCTTAAAACTGCCTTTTAAAATGCAGAACGGGCCATTTCATAAAACAAAATTATCTAAAGTTTGAGGGGGAAAGGAGGTGGGGGATGCTCCGGGAAAATATCCATCATTTTAAGCTCCGGGGATTGGAATCTCTGATTTAATTGAAAATCCCCCTAAAACTCCCAAAAATGTAAGGTTTGTTTTCTTTTTTCGCGCGCACTATCGAGGTCGATGTTATTTGTTTCGGCGAACAATGCTGTTTCGCTTGATCGCAGGCAACAGTTTCCATGACGATTAGAATACGATTCGAAAGAAAAAAAAAATTCTCGTTCAGTGCATTGTCGTTTTACTCAATAAAAAACTTAGTTGAATTTTCAGAACTGAAAAGTAAAATGACAATAATTAATGTGTATGTTAATTCCTTGCATTTTGCAACTTTCTGAACGGCCGGTTTTACGTTTTCCAGACCAGTTTGACCCCGAACGATATCACACAGTATTTTACCATAAACTGGTTTTAAATGTCTTAAGATTGTCTTTTGTAGTTCTTTCTTTTCAAGGAACCTCATTTAATGTCCATTGATAGGGGGCGTTCGTGTTTAACAAGACTAATTATTTTACTTTGGTCTTTCTGATTTGAAACTTTTCAAGCACACGGAATGTGAGGGAAAAGCTGGAAAACACAATGAGTGTCAATCGTGTGAGAGTACGGGACGTACACCTCTGCCCAGCGGTTTTCAGCCGGATCACCGACCTGCTCCCAATTTCCAGTCCACTCCAAGAAATCTTGAACTATGGTCTTCTGGACACATGCTCCGAGTAACAAACCATTGATATTGAGGACATTAGACTCGTTAGGGTTACATATCACCCCGTTCACATACTCGGGAAAGCGACGGGGAGACGAAGGTTGCCTGTAGATTGTCGCGCATTCGCCGCAGGGCCGTTTGTTGCCGGTTTGTAGGTCTGTGCTGCATCTTAATACACAAGAGTGGATCACAGTGGTCCCAGGCACTATATCCCGTTTAATTCTTCTTTTCGTTATCTGTTTTGAGGGGTTTGATGTAGTTTTAATGTCACTGTCGGTTGCCTTGATAGCAGTGGCTGCGTTTGTTCTAGCCCTTTGGAGCGTGACAGCAGAAAATCTTTCCTTGTAGGTCCCTGAACAGTTGAGGCGGGCAAGAAGCTCTGCTGTTGTGAGACGGTGGCAATGATATCTTTTGCCGTCTTTTTGTACCACAAAGTCGCCACTCTTTTTAGCATAGCTTGCGTCGTTGCAGGGATGCTTCAGTGACAAATCTTGCAGGCTGTAGACAGTTGCGAATAGCCAAAAGCACAAGACGGCCTATAGATAATAGTAAAGGGGAACTATTCAAACCAAATATAAGCCAGAAATAGAGCTGATATTACATAATTAGCTTGAGGTTTTGAAAACACGCCTTTGAAAAACTTAACGTCCATTTCAAGATAAACTGAGTGTAAGAAACAAATTTAGAAAAAGTGCAAAAAGAGTTTAAATCATATTGTTAGAATAAAACACTGTAAAAAAAAAAGTTAACTGGCTGACCAATTAACTAGTGGCCTAACTTAACTTATTTACTAACTAGCAAAGTGATTATATATTGGAGATGTTAGACCAAGTTTGCTTTGTATAAGGTCTCGTGTTAGAGGTATTTAAGATTGTTTAAGAAAGTTCTTGAAATTTGCATGTTACAAACAAAAGCATGAATATCTATCAATGCTACTGTCTCTTAATAATTATCATGAACGTTGGCTTAAAATAGTTAAATTGTTTTAAGATTCTAATTATATGCATCTCAAAATTATTTGTGCTCTTTTGACTAATAATAAACTAATTCTATGAACGAAGAGGGAAATTTTGAGAAAAGATATATTTGTTAAAACTATATTGGAGTGATATCAATTTGTGACCTTTCACAATTTCACTCTAGATATAAACCCTGCCAAGTTTCACACTATAATTCCTTTGTAAAACGCATCTTAACAGAAAACTAGATTCTCTTCCTGCATGATTCATACATATTATTAAAGCCAATGCAACTTTGATTTTGTGTAGTAATAAGAACAAGTTTTAGATAAGATTATCGAGATATTGCCTTCCGAGGGTTAACTACAAACAGATACTTTCTCGACTTGTTTTAAAAAACAGCTCAAGTACTTTTGAGTCATCTTTGCCCTTCGAGCTAAGAATGGCGTTCATCAGTTGTACTAAGGATAGAACACACAGTTTCTCTTACTCTTTAATAACAAGCGCCAGTCGAAAATAAAAAAAGTAGTTGGAAGGAAGACAAAGGAAAATAAGAAAAGAAAAACAACAACAACATTGTTTACTTTGCCAACCAAACCAATATATACCTGTTTTTCCACAGCCAAGCTGTTTACTTTTTGACTTTCCATTGGATTCCAAACGGACACTTTCACCCTAACTAAATTGTTTGTGACTGTTCAAATAGGTATATATGTATTTTTAAGGATGTTTTCGGAAGTGCGAAAGAACAACTTTTATAGTTTTTCGGTATGACTATGATATTTCAGTCTTCATGTCTCCCCCACCCCCATTTCCCCATCCGTATTAAATATGAATCTTAAACAGGCAGCTAACAGAGGTCAACAAGCTTTGGTTCAACAATATCTTAAAACAAGAATACTTAATTTAATTTTAGCTTTTAGGCATCTGTACGTTTGTTTGAAATACTTACGTGTTTTAGACCCATATTTTGCGTTCCTCACCCTTTATGTGTTCCTCTGTTGAAACTTAGGTCCACGGTTAGCTGTTTGATTGCAAAAAAATTACAGTGATTAGCTAATACATTAGGCAAGTGTTTAGTTGAGGTTTTGCCCAAAGCTCTTTGTATTTGGGCGAGCAATATCAGAAGTTCAACAGCACATTTTAAATTTACATAAAGCTAAAGGCCTTAGTTTCCCTAAACCAACATTTAAAAGTCAGTCAAAAAAATTGGGTTGTATCTTCTCCATTTATTTGAAAAACATGTTGAGCAACACTGTGGATTTTACAAGTGACTTAAACTAGTTTGTACGATTTTCTTTATAGTACATGTGATATTAAACAATTTAAAAAATATGCAGTCAAAAATGATCCTACATTCTTGTTGTTTACAATCAGTTAGAGACAACTTGTTCAAGAGTTCCATTTACCCCTTAAAATGTTGTTACTAAACAATCAAAGGTGTACGATGTTCAAGTTTAGTAAAGAAATTTTGAATCCATTGCAAGAGCGATGGTCTCAGTTTATTTTACCTATAATGCGTCCCATTTATATTCTTGCGAAGTTCAGTGGCCAAAGGAAAAAAGGGAAAAAAAGAAGTAAAACAAATGGAGAATCTAATCAATTGAACGATCTAGACCTATAAACGAGGCGTAGATGCCTTGAGGGATGGAACCTCGGTAGACTTCATCTGCTAGCAAGTACTCTAGTCACAAACTGTTGTAAAAAATGCTTTGATATTATCTATTATTTCATATGTATATTTCTTAACATGCCCACTTCTATGGCTGAATAAGAAAGGCCAATATTTTAAATATTGATGTCACTATGAATTTGTTGTTCTGGAATAAACTGATACGCTACTGCAGGTCAATTAATTACAAATTTTATTCTTTATCTTTTTATCTGAACCGAGTGTTATACATCCGTGTAAAAGGTTATGCAACTGCTCAGTAGATTTTTTAACGAGAGCAGAGCTAACAAAATTTGGCTTTCGGAACGAGTTATCAACAGAAATTCGAATCAAGTTTTCGTTTACAACTCAATATAGTAGTTAAACACGCACAAAAATAGGTTGTCTCGCATATTTCGCCCCAAATTATAAGTCAGACTCGGAAGTAAACCATATATTCCTTAAAGTCACGAGACAAAGGGCTCAGTACACTCGGATCCCACAGCCAGTAGCGGATGGGAAAAAGACGGACAACCTGTCGGGAATATTTCACAAAGTTTACACATACTAACACTTATTGATAGATCTAGAAAGACGGGATTGAATGGTAAAGCGTTGTAGAACCCTGTTCAGCTGTTGTTTCTCAGTACCGGTGAACCAGCCGACCAACAGTACTTTAAAAATGTTCTTCGGTCGTCTTGTTAAAACTTTATACACGGTACTGCTTCGTAAAATCGTGCACGTTTCAATAGCGTACATTAATAATTTAACAATGAAAACATTCTGGTACTAAAACATTATGTAACTGTTTCCTAACATTGTTTAACTTCATAGAAGATATTTTACTTTAAAAGCGATCTTTCATGCCTACAAAAACCAGAATTAATAGGTTTGGTCACTTTGCGAGAACAGAAATCGCGGTAAGTCTTTACGAAAATGGTTGACTACTGTTTCAATACTTCGGTCCGTGCGATTGATTTACCGTATTTCCGTATACTGACTTTTAACAAGAATGAATTAAATTGAATAAAAACGTGATTCATTATATTTGCTCTTGTTGTTTCATATTATTTGTTTCAAGAAAATGAAAATTGGAAAACATGATTTTTGGCAAACACTTACCACTGTTGAAGCTGGTTTAGTCCACAAACCAGGCCCAGGTTTTCGTCAGCTTGCAAGTCTTAATGCCCTAACAATACGTGTCTCCCTTTTATATGCTAGGCGGTTGTTGGCAGATTACAAAGGAAGTTATTTTTTGTCTTCTTGGGGTTTTTGGACGTGAAAACAACTCAACTGTAAATGATTATAATTTTAAAACACCTGTATAGCGACCAGGTCAAGCGTTTGATACTTGATTACTCGTCTATTGGTCTGTGTGGTTACCGAAAAAGTTTCAAGACACGATTCATGTTGAACTTGGACCACTCAAACCCTTTCTCATTCAAAGTGGATCAGAAAGTTAATCATTTTTTTTAAATCAATATGTTCCCCCTCAGGCTTAATTTGATTTCTGCATGGTAGGCAATCCAGTGCTGAATGAGTTAGCTATTTTGAAATCATTCTTTTCTCACTTGGTAGGGGGTGACCCATGACATTTCGAAACCATGCAAGTACCGGTTACAAGCAAAGCTCGTAATATTGCCTTTGATTAACCATATTTAGAAATCATTGATATTCAAATAAGTATTACAATAAATGTGATACTTTTACTAGATCAATAAAACTATATAATATACATCTCGGGCGGTTTTGTGCTCCAAATCAGTGATAATCAGTAATGGCAACTGACCACTTGCTACAAGTTTATAAAACTACTTGAACTGCTATCAGTTCATGCCCAATTGATTCAAAAGCTTTTTACGACTTAGCATATCGAATAGGTGATCGCTTCATTAACCAAGATCGAAAGGAAAAGAAAAAACACTTAATTCTATTTTTGAAAACATGACAATAACTTTACACTCTCAATATGTCGAAATAACAATTAATCTGCAACAGAGGTACAAGCAAATCCATTGTTTAACCATCATTATAGAGCGGCGCGTGCATTAAGTGATTAACTGCCAAAAAGAACAGGGCGCGTCCCTCTTTTTCTTAACAATTACAGGACAGAATGAACGCGAGTTCAGCGAGAATCCTAATACATGTACTCAGAATACTGTCTGTCACAACTAAATTCTTTGTCTAATCAATGGCAGTGATAGCGGCGACGTAGTGCAGGGTAGAGTATTGTAGAGTAGCGTGGAGTCGAGGTTCCAACTGTTAAAACAATTAAGAAAGCTTAAATCACTTAGCGAGATGAAGCACATGCCGGCGCACGAGACTTTAGTGTAAACTTTATAATATATATTAATCAATGGCAATGACAGCGGCGACGTAGTGCAGGGTAGAATAACGTAGAGTAACGTAGATTAAACTAAACAGAGAAAGGGACTCGGTGCTCCAACAAGTTCAAGAACTTGTGAGTGAGTGCAAGTTGCAAACCCCCAAACTACTGATCATTAATTCCTTTTAAATCTTTTTAGTTTTAGACTAAAAAACCCACATGCGTGTTCACACTACTTACAAGTCCCCAAATCACTGATCATTAATTCCTTTTGAACCTTTTTAGTTTTGGACTAAAAAATCCACATACATGTCAGTTCACTCTAAACTTCCAGAGCAAGGTAGAGCTCTTGTACACTTTAATTGACATTGCACGACAACAGGAAGCGACCAGTCATATCAGCTTCAAAACATTGCGATCTGAGGCACTAGCATATAATTGAAGTTCATAGTTTGACGCATGAGCAGAAGACAGTTTTAATATTGAAACATGTGACAACTGTGGCAAAACCAAAGATTTGTCAAATAAAGCCCTGTGTACCGCGCATGGTTCTACGAAACTAAACAACTTTAGAGCATAGCTGGCAATTTTTTGCTTTTTATTGGCGCGAACGTGCGTCTATAACTTGATAGACGCACGCCCGTGCTTCTATTAAATCGCGTGCTCGCGTTCAACCAACAAAAATGCTCAGAACGGTTTAGGAGAATTTTGTACATTATCAGCTTACGTGTACTTTTTTCGTATAAATATTGCTTAAGGTGGCAGAGGCAATATTCTAAAAGAAATGGTTCATACTTTAGTTGTGCGTCTATCAAGTTATGGATGCACTTGGGAAGTTGGGAGAGCACTCGAGAAGCTAGAGAAGCACTCGACTTCGCCTCGTGCCACTCAAACGCTTTTTTCGTGCTCTCCCAACTTCCCGCGTGTATCCATAACTCGATAGGCGCACGCTAAGCATGGACCATTTCTTAAATAATATGCAGGGGTGTGCGGTGCGTGCAAAACTGGCAAAAGCAATTATCTACAGAACTACTGAAAGGGTTCAATAAGGATAAGACAAGGATAAGTCACGACAAACCATTATTTTCTTTGCACGCTATAGAAACGTTAGAAATGTCAGCATTCCCAGATGTGCCTCAACTACCTAACAACAGTGATAAATGATGTGATAGACTAGAAATTGCTAATAACAAGTGAAGTGCTGCCGGTGCGCTTTGACAATTGTTGGCTGATCCAGAATTTAACGCGAGCAGTAAGATATTCATGATTTTAGAAAAGGTTCGTTATAATTTCATGGTCAACTTTATCAGTTTTTAGAATCATCACCACAAGATGTTCTTCATATCAATAGTACGACTTCTAACGCTCTTAGACAATGTTCTAGGACAAAATTATTGCGACCATTAGTTTAATAGATTTCTTTTAAAAAAATATTGTAGTACTTATTTTGGAATTAGTAAGTGGAGGGGGTTTGCAAATGAACAAAGAAACGAGTTAACTCAGTATCTTTTAAAGTATTTACTTAATTACGTTTTATAATACTGTGTATCGCAAAGTCTGAAGACCGATGCTATCTGCCGAAACCGAAGCGTGTTGCAGATAACACTGACTCTAGGTCTCCACGACAAAACGAAATGTACGGTGGCCCATTTGGGCAGCTCTAAAACAACAACCAATGCAAAACCAAATCACAACAAACAAAACTCACTTACAACAAAGTAAACTGAATCACGTCAAAGAAAACCGAATCACGACTGAAGAAAACCGAATCACAGACCAAAAGTGGGTCGCAAAAATAGATAGATAGATAGAAACTTTATTTACGTGTCAATATTAGAAACTTGACCCTCTAGCCTGGGACATTGTCCCATACTAATTGGGGGACACAATAAAAAACAAAAGCTTAAAATATGTACAGAGTAAAAAAACTATAAAATCAACATTATACTATCTACAAATACTAATAAATATTAATAAGTCATAAATATAGTTTCAGTTAAAAATTTAAAATCAATTTAGACAGAGGGCACAGCCCTTACAGCTTTCCATTTTCTCTAGGTCCTTGCCCCTTATTTGTAATTTA